>CANXYC011290483.1:0-79220 GCA_948193065.1 Aleurites moluccanus
AAAAATATATTTCTCTTTTACTTTCAAATATTTATTTCTTTAAAATATAATAAACCCAAAAATTCTTTTATATTCATAACTTTAATTAAATATTTATAAAATAATTATTACTTATAAATATAATATAATTTCAAAAAAAATGGATATTACAGAAATTTTTTTTGAATTATTTTAACCCTTCCTATCTCCTAATTAAGTACAACAATCTCCTTTATTATTTTAATATATCTCTATTAATTAAATACTTTATGTATAAATATTAAAAAAAATTTAGACTATTTTAATATTTATTTTCTCTTAATTAGATTCAGTTATCTATTTTATTATTTTAATATCTGTCTCTTAATTAAATACAATCATCTTATTATTTTTTAAGAAATAATAAATATTTTTATTTTTTAAAATTTATATTAATTATATAAAGCCAAATATATTATAATATTATTGAAATATTAAAGTAAAATATAATTTAAATTAAGAAATAAGACAATTAAATTTAGACATACTAAAAAAAAAATTAACACGTTTATTTTGAGACAGAAAGAGTATAATTATCTCTTTATTTTTTAAAAGATAATAAATATTTTTATTTTTTAAATTTATATTAATTATATAAAATTAAATATATGAGAATATTATTAAAATATTAAGATAAAATATAATTTAAATTAGAAAATAAAATAATTATATTGAAACACACACAAAAAAAAATTATAATATTTATTTTGAAATAAAATGGGTATATAATTTCTTTTTACGAATAAAAATTATCTCTATTATCTAAAAAAAATAAAAATAAAAGCACACTTAAGTATTGTCCCATTTAACCCAAGAGTCCCCTTTTATGAAATTTTTAGCATCGCCCTTTTACTTGTCCTTTTCTCATCGGACTTTCCTTTTTTGGGGTAGGGACACGGATCCACTAACCCAAGCCTACTCATACTTGCCATGCAAGAGACAATATTTACTAATGAAGGGTATTTTAGTCTTCTAATTCCTTATTTCCTTAAACGTACAACCCTAAGCGCCCACTCCCAACTCTTAAAAGTACGCCCATCCGAAAGCGTGGAACCAAAACAGCTGTAAGGTTACGGCTGTAAATCAGGCGAAGATCGAGCCCAATTTCTAATAATTTAATTATATCTATCGAAGATCCAACTTTGCCATCCAGAAATTCCCCAATTTCCCAGCGACGACTCTTCCAATTAAAAATAGAAAAATAAAAAGCCAACAAACAAGAATCTAGAGAGAGAGACAAGAACTAGAGAGAAAAGAGAGTGTGTGTCTTCCCCTGTTTGCCTGTCCATGCTCTTAAGGCATTAATGGCGGAGGGTAAAAAGGAGAAGAAATCGAGCGAAGAGAGCGTTAAGCTGTTTGTAGGTCAAGTGCCGAAACACATGACGGAAGCTCAGGTTCTCGCAATGTTTAAAGAGTTTGCTTTGGTCGACGAGGTCAACATCATCAAAGACAAAGCCACGCGCGCCTCTAGAGGTTGGTTCCTTTTTTTTTTTTTTTCTTTTTTCTTTCCATTTCCTTTCACATTCAACAAATCTCACATTTCTCTCACTTGCTCTTTTCTTTTTTTGTTTCAGTACTATTTTTCTTTTTTGATTTGTGTGATTCGTTCCATTTGCTTCAAGATTTGTGGCTTTTTGAACCCTAATTTCTGTCTATAGGTTGTTGTTTTGTAATATGTCCGTCTCGCCAGGAAGCAGATAAAGCAGTCAATGCTTACCATAACAAGAAAACACTGCCTGGGGTTAGTGCAATTTCGTTTCTCTCCCTTGTTTTTCTCATTTTTTTTCTTTTTTATTTTGCACATTGTAGATCATGTTGGTAGGAATTTTATCCATTTCGTTTTAATTACTGATCTCGGCCATCTTATTAACAAATAGTGAGTGACTAGTCCGAAATTGGCCGTTTAAGGCAATTGCCTGTTGTGGTTTAGCAGTGAAGTTAGAAAGAATGACTCGAGTAAATTGAATTATTCCTGCATTGTTTGATTTGTGGCCGTACTTTATTTAATTCATGCCAAAACATGATAATTTAGTGATGTTGGTACTTATTATTTAGCAATTACAGAGTCAATAGTGTCATGAGAAAAGTCTCAAGTTTCTAATTATGATGTTTGAATAGGAATGAAATTACAAGGGTATCTTATTTAGTTTTCTCACACCTGTTTACATAAAGTACACGGACAGAATGCAGTTTTAGGATATGCAAAACAATTGATTGCTGTGAGGTTAAGGTGTTCATTTTTCTCTTGCTAGGATAGCGTTATTTTTCCAAATTTCACAGCAAAAAATGTTAAAGGAGCCACATCATTAGGATTTTGATTTAACAAAATGCATACTATTTGAGAAGCTTATACTGATAATTTGATAGAGATATTAGTGGTTGCAGAGGGGTAGTTCTTATAAACAAGGAGCAGACTATAAAAAAAGATGGCAACTTCAATAGAAGTGGGCGAAACTTTGTGCTCAGAACAATCCTAGACTCTATTAGTGACAAGTAACACAAAACAAAAATCTATATATTGTTTTCAAGAACATTATGATGAAAATAAATCTCTTTAAATGGGAATAATTTGTAATGGAATTGTAGAATTATTGGACACTTTAAATGATTCAAAAAATTTTGGTTTTAATGCTGGATGGCTACTAAAGAAAGTAACAAATTGTCGCATGGCATTTGCAATTTGATGCCTCTGGGCCTAGCTTAGTGGGTCAGGGGGATGAGTGTTTCATTACATATTATAGTTTCAAATTATAGTGATCCCCTCTCGCATTGAAAGGGGGAAAAGTGAAAAGAAGACACAATTGATCTGCAAAATATACAATTAATTATGTGTTATGCCTACAACTATCATTAAAGATGTACTCTCTTGCAATTTGGTACTTTGTTGACCCAGAAATTACAGTGAACCAAGTAGCCCCATATGAGCCAGTCTTTACTGTTTAACTAGTTGCCATTTAGGGTTTTCTTCTTAATTCATTTTTTTACAATAAGCTTCAGGGAGATTTTGAGTCTAATTAATTGGATATTCTATAACTGATAATATTATTGCCTTGATTAGTGCTGACTTGTGTTTCTTACTTTTATTACTCTGTGATGCATCCATCATTGCCTCTCTAATTGAATTGCACCCTATTCTTTCTGTCCAATTCAGGCATCTAGTCCGTTGCAAGTGAAGTATGCAGATGGCGAATTGGAAAGGCTAGGTGTAATATAATTTCATCGACTGTTTATGTAGTTGTCTTTAAAATGGTTGCTGTAAATTGCTGCAGTCAATGTTCTCATTTCTTATCTGATGCTGCTTTTGTATTCATTGTTTTTATTAATTTGGTTTCTTGTGTTGTGCTTATGCATTTTTTTGAATGATTTTATGCTCTCCTTGCAATCCAGAACACAAGCTTTTTGTTGGTATGCTTCCGAAAAATGTTTCTGAAGCTGAAGTATCTGAATTATTCTCTAAATATGGAATTGTAAAAGATTTACAAATTCTAAGAGGTTCTCAGCAAACAAGCAAAGGTAATTCTTTAACAATCTGAATTTTCTTTAAAATTATTGTTTCAATATACTAAAATCTAATTTTCTGTCTGATCTCGACTGATTATTTGGTAGGCTGTGCTTTTTTGAAGTATGAGACTAAAGAACAAGCCCTTGATGCCCTCGAGGCTGTAAATGGAAAGCATAAAATGGAGGTTTGTGTTTTTTTTTTTCTGTTAAAAGGCCCTATAAATCTGCAGAGTTCATTTGGATAAGTAATCATTTGGAATGAATGGTTTTTGGATTTGACTTGCAGATTTTCTTATGATTCTTATAGGAAACACAAATCTAAATCCATCTTCATTTCAAATGTACACTAATCCAAATGGACCCATAGCAATTGTTCCTAGTATACTTGCAATGTAACAGTTGTATGATAAATGTGTTGATCTATTGAAAAGTTTGTTCTATTCATCTCAGTAATTTATTTTATGCAAGGTCAGTTAGCTGTTATATATAGCTACATTGTGTTAATCTGTAATCGTAGCAAGTAGATGGGCCTGCTAGAACCAAAGCTTCTGAAGCTTTAAGTATCCTTTTAATGCATGCTAAAAAAAAAAATTTTTTTTCATGCAAGGACTGCCTTTAATCCTAGACCAATTAAGTAGAATGTGGTCATAAATTAATGGGTTTGATAACAATTTGATTGAGAGAAAATGAACTTTTTGCAGCAGTAGAAAAACTTTATAGTTACTTTGTAATTTCGTTGGCTTCCTGTGAACTCAAAGAACCCAAATTTATATTTCATGAATATACTGTTTAACTTGTGTGTGCATCAATCTCTGCAATTGTTTTGATTGACTAGACCATTGTAACAAATATGTGTGACTTGTTTTGCTCATCACATCATCAATATATCATCTAATGCTGTATTAATGAGACATCTAGCTTATTAGATACATTGTTAAGCCTATGCTTTGTTTATTCTTATAACCAGAGGCATGACATTTATGTGGAGGATTTAATTTCTGTGATTTGTAGCCTAATTGCAATCTTTGATTTTATTAGGGTTCAAGTGTTCCTTTGGTTGTCAAATGGGCTGATACAGAAAAGGAAAGGCAGGCTCGAAGGGCTCAGAAAGCACAATCCCAGGCTTCTAAACTACCAAATGTTGATACACAACATCCATCATTGTTTGGAGCCTTGCCAATGGGGTATGTTCTCCCTTATAATGGATATGGGTACCAGGTCAGTTTTGCCGCTGATGATTTGTTGGTAATAGTTCACCTTTTGCAATGCTGGACCAGTGTTTTGGACCTTCATTACCTTTTTTCTATTACTGTCATAACTCTGAACATATTGATTGCCTACTTACTACTTTTCATTTTCAGTTTTCATTTTTTTAAAAAAATAAATTGGAGTTCAGACTGGTCTAACTGGTGTTCCTCTTGCAGGCGCCTGGAACCTATGGAATTGTGCCGTACCGCTTGCCTTCTTTGCATAATCAACCTGCTTTTCATAGTATGATTCCTCCAGTAAATCAAGGAAATGCATTGCGTGGTGGAATCAGATCTGATCTTGCCCCTGGAAATTATGCAATACCTCCTGCAAGTTATGTTGGATCTGCTTATCCTGCTGTGCCAGGTGTTCAGTATCCCATGGCATACGCGGGAGGAATGATGAGTCACCGACCTTTGAGTGGTTCACCCGGTACAGTACCACCTGCTGTTGCAAGCAGTAATTCTGCAACATCTTCAGGTGTCAGTTCAAGTTCTGGGGGTCAATTAGAAGGTTTGTTCTGTATAATCACTCTAGAATCATTATTTTGTTTGGTATTCTTGGTGGTGGCGGTGTCATGCTAATTGTGCTATTTTCTTTTACATAGGTCCTCCTGGTGCTAATCTATTCATATATCACATACCTCAAGAATTTGGTGACCAAGAGCTTGCAAATGCTTTTCAGCCATTTGGTAAAGTCTTGAGTGCTAAGGTCTTTGTTGATAAAGCAACTGGTGTTAGTAAATGTTTTGGTATGCACATTTTCTAGTTACTCTTGAATCTAATATTTAAT
The DNA here is from genome assembly GCA_948193065.1 of Aleurites moluccanus. Taxonomy (NCBI): domain Eukaryota; kingdom Viridiplantae; phylum Streptophyta; class Magnoliopsida; order Malpighiales; family Euphorbiaceae; genus Aleurites; species Aleurites moluccanus. Next base: position 5,560 of record CANXYC011290483.1, read on the forward strand.
GTGCGGAGTTTATATCTCAAATGGACGTTTATTTGCAGGATTTGTTAGTTATGACTCTCCAGCAGCAGCACAAACTGCTATTAATATGATGAATGGATGTCAATTAGGTGGTAAGAAATTGAAAGTTCAGCTTAAGAGAGACAATAAACAGAGTAAACCCTATTGATCAGAAGGTGAGTTATGAAAGCAAGCAGAATTCTATGTGATATGCGGTCGCATGCAACCTGGATATATGGGAGTGACTGCAGTATCAGCATTTCAGGATGGATCGATAATCTGTGATTATGTGCATTATTCCATCCTTGTAATTGCTTCATGGGATTGAAAATCCCAAAACTTGTAATTCATGGTGCATTCTGCACCGATATGATTTGTAATTTATGTACCATGGAAGTTCTTTTAGAGATCAATTATTAATTCATTGATTTTTCCCTTGAGCACCTCTGTTAATATAATGTTGGTGGGAACATCCATGACTCTTTGTTTCTTACTTTTTTATTTTTTTCATTTATGCTGTTCAGAGACTCTTATTCTTTAATTAAATCTTTTGTTTCTTCTATCATTGATAAAATGAATCATGGGGAAACAATACATGCTGTATTGATAATACTTTGAGAGTATCAAGCATATTATTTCCCATGTATTTTGTGAGCCCTTGCGCATTTTGCAAGTTCTTCCTTCTTTTCTTGATGCTTCAGCATTTCAAAACTGTGACAACAGTGAAATTGTAACTATTGTCTGTCATAAGAATTTTGCGTCTCAGGAAGTGAAGTATTGCATCGAATCTGAGTTATGTGGAATCTCTTTTTTGTTTTGCTGAAGACATGCGAGTATTCAGGTACTGTGCTAACTGTCTGCATGTTGATGTCCCGTAATTTCTCAGTGGTTTTGTATTTTCTTACAGCATTGGTTGCTTAGTCACATGCAAATATATAATTTTTTGCCATTATTTAATTTTATTTTGATGAATCTCACTGGGCAAAATCACAAAGGTTTGAGTATGCTATTCTTGTGTAACATCTGTCTGATTTTTTATTTTCAGTTATGCATTCTAAAAGCTTGGAGATATACTGTTTGTTTCATATGATTAAGGTATTGTTGATTTTGAAGATGTTGCATACGTTAAAATATCTTACAAGTATTTATCTACACGAACATTTCTCTTGTTACAGTAAACAGATTTCAACAGAGCAAAAAGATTCTACATCTCGAGTTTCATTTGCTACTTCCTAGACAAGGACTATCCCATATATGGAGGGAGACATGTATGAAGAGAAACATGGTTACTCAAATGAACTTTTGGATCTAAAAGGTATTTAGCCATTGGCTTAGTTTGAATAATTACCTATTTATGCATTATGGTGCATAGTTTGAATAATTACCTATTTATGCATTATGGTGCACCTAATTCTAACTGTGAAGGAACAGTCTTTGTAGCATGCCTCGTATATTTGGGAACACATTTGACTTATCACGCTCAAGTCTCTTTTGGCTTACTGATAGCATCCAATTTTTCTAAATGAAAATGTGTTTATTATTAGGAACTCATCTTAGTTGCTCTTCATAGGCCCCCTTTTTATCATTTTTATCACGTTTAGATACCAGTTCTATGGTGTCTAGCACAAAAAACCACCACTTTGTGGGTTATGGAGTGTGGTAATTATACCTGTACCATAGTTTGCTACTTTCTTTATGGATTTGCTCTGTCCAGAAAGAAACCAAGGACTGAAAAGGCTTCAGTTGAGTACTTGAACTTACCAATGGCTTAAAGGCTTTAATTAACTTAATAGAAATATTTAAATTTAGGAATAGTCATTACTTTGCCCCTCCCTCCCCACCACTCAGCCACAAATCCATTATCTTTAGTTCCTTAGTTCTCTTCATATATACGAGTTCTGAATTCTAATATATTGAGTGATTGGTTGCATTTAAAGTTTTGAGATCTTGCATTGCGGTATTTTGTACCCAAATCTTTTTCAGCAGTTTATTGTACAAGGATCGATTGTTTTGAATAAACGTCAGTTGACATTCTTTTTTCTTTGAAGTTAAATTAGCTTACAAGGAGGCTAAGGATTTCGTGTGTTCAAATATTTTGCCTAGACTTTCTTGTTGTTATCAATGCTTTCAATCTTGAGTGGTCTTTGAATCACATGTGGCAACTCAATTCAACTCATATTTAATTCCAAAATTAATTGGAATCAGACTATTTAGATTTTTTATTTTTATTCTAAACGATTTTGGTCGATATCTTCTGATAATTGTAATACTTTTAGATTATATTGTATTATTCTTCTCTAAGTTAGTTTAGGTCTACTCCTTCATTTATTTATATTCTCTATCTCGATGTGCTCAATCTTTCTAACTGAAATCTCTCTAAATCTCCGATTTACATATTAAAATCATCTTAATTTTCATTTTTTCATTTTGTCTTCAATCTACGTCACTCTCATCTCTAGTACTTTCATTGTATATATTATCCATTATAGTATGATTACACATCCATCTTGACAATACTCATTTTTGATACATATTGTCCCTTTATTATCCAACACTCATTACCATAAAATATAGTTAGTCGAATAGTCGGAAGATAGAATCTTCCTTTCAATTTATTGGAAGCCTTGCAATCAAATAGAACTCTCATGGCAAGCTTCCACTTCAACCGCCTAGCTTTTATTCTATGGCTGACATTCTCTTCACTTTTATTCTCCTCAAATAATTGAGTTTAGATATTTAAAATGAGTGTTTTGAAATAATATCATTTCATTCAAGCTAACTTCTTCATTATCTCTATTTTGACTTTCACTAAACTTATAATGCATGTATTCTGTCTTTATTCCACCTAACCTAAATCTTTGAACTCTAAAATGTTCCTCCACAATTTTAACCTTTTATTAATTTCCTCTTATATATCATCTATGAGTACAATATCCTTTGTAAATATCATGCACCAAGAGATTTCATCTTATATATGTTTTGTTAATTCATTCATAACCAAATCAAAGTGATAAGAATTCATTGTGCACGTTTGATGCAACCCAATTAAGATAGTAAAGTCCTTTGAATCTCCTTTAACTATGTACACACTAGTAGTCGCTCATTCATACATGTTCTTCAATATTTATAGGTACCTAATTGATATTTATTTGTGTTCTAACACCTATCATAAAACATTTCTGGAATTCTATCATAAGTTTTTTCCAAATCAATAAAAATAATATGTAAATATTTCATCGTATCTTTGTATTTCTCCATTAAGCTTTTATCGAAAAAGATTGCTTTTATAGTTGGTCGACTTGATTTAAATCCCAATTGATTGGTAAAGATAGATGTAACACTACGTAAACGATATTATATAACTTTTTTCTACAATTTCAAAATATGACTCATGAATTTAATTTCCCTATAGTTTGAGTAACTCTGAATGTTTCCTTTATTTTTTAAAAATGGTTATTAAAATGCTCTTTTTCCATTTATCTGACATTATAGTTTGAATAATTCTGAATGTCTCTCTTGTTTTTAAAAATGAGTATTAAAATATTTTTTCTCCATTCATTTGACATTTTCTTTGAAATTAGGATTTTGTTAAATAATTTAGTTAACTAAACTACTATCACATCATTGAACACTTTCATATTTCAATTGGTATTCTAACGGGAGGCACAAGTTTTTCCAATTTTGAAAATTTAATCCATCTAATGAAGATCACATTTTCTCTATAGTTATGTAGTCTATGTCAACCATGTTACCATCTTGGCCATTATTGAGAAGGTTATTAAAGTAACTTCTCTGCCTTTCTTTAATGTTATTATTTTTCACTAAAACATTTCCTTCTTTATCTTTGATGTATCTTACCTGATTAAAATTTCGACATTTCATTTCTCTCATACTTGCTAACCAGTAAATATTCTTTTCAACTTTTTTTGTTTCAAATTTCTTATACATCTTTTCAAAGGCACTCTTGGCTCACGGCATTTTTGGCTTGGCTCAATCACCTGTCAATTCTCGAAAATTGCAAAAAAACTAAAACTCTAATCCACAAGTTATGGAAAGATTGTTTGATATGTTCATCAGTTGACTTCCTAGTTTATTTAGTGTATGTGAGTAAACCTGCAAACACAATGAATGAAAATGGACAATCCCTTTGTTGTAGTCAATTTATTAAATTTGCACAATGAAATAAAACATCATAATTAATGTATTGCATATTGGTGTACGTGGAATGGGTGCTTCCCACTTAATATGTTCCTCTCATTCTAGGCTTTGATCCTTGTTCCCTTAATGTTTGCAGTATACAGCTGGATATTTGGAGGATTACAGAACTTGGAGATGCTTTCAGAGATCGCATATTGTGCAGAATTGGTAAATAGCTTTCTATGTATTGTTTATCAAATAAAAAATGTAATTCTGTGGTGCAAATTATATGTCTTGGTGCTGATGAATCATGAATATTGCTTAAAGGATAATGGGGCATTTTTTGAGTTCTAAAATGGTTCATCACAGGTTTGTTCTGAAGGCATATCAATAATGAATTTAAAATCTAACTTCTTTTTGAGTTCTAAAACCATAAATGAACTTTTCTTGTCCATTCTAGGGTTGCTCTCTCTGTTTTTTTTTTTCTCTTATTTCCAACTTATTCTCAAGTGTTTGGGGACCATGATTTTTTGAAACTTAAAAAAAAAAAATAAAACAAAATAGTTTTAAGCATGATTGTTTGCTTTATTAGCTTATGTCTTCTAAAATTAAACCCAAATTTGATGTGGAAATTGTGTTACGTTGAGAACATGATTGGTGATTTCAGAGCGAATGTCTGCTATAACTGCTTGTTGTTTAATACGTAATAACCAATGGCAATTTCTAATTGCGGGTTTTGGCGTTTGTCCGAAGGGGACCATCACTTCACACCAGTCCAACAACCTAACACGCGCTTCTTCTTTTTTTTTTTTTCTTCAATAAGTTGCTGTGATTAGAGGGTTAAATTAAATGAAATCCATGTGATTAACGCATGCAATTTACTTTTTATAGTAATGATAAGCAAGGGAAGGGAAGGGTAGGGTGTGTGCCCTGTTTCTGTCACAAAGTCAAATATTGAGGATTTGTTTTTGCTCTTTTCGTGGGCTAAGCCTAAGCCCACCAGCAGGAGAATGAAGACTTGTTAGTTAGTCATTTCTTGTTTCAAACTTGCAAAATAAAATCTCAACTTGCTCTAGTTTTTTTTTTTTTTTTTTTTTTTTGACTTATGTCACTGTTATTACATTGAATAATATTTAATGAAATTCAAAAACCTTAAATTCCCTAGTCACTAATGTTGAATTATTTAATTTTGTGTAAATTTTCATTTCCTCTAGAAGATATTGACACTTATTGCGTCTTACTGTCGGCTGATTATTATAAGGGGCATCGGATTATACCGTAAAAAAGGGAGAGGCTTGCGCCTGGGACGTGCCCAGTCAATTAGCAAAATAGTAAATAAAGGATGACGAAAATTAAATAAAATATGGGATTTCAATTGAAAAGTTATCACATCATACTATTTTTTTAATTAGTCAAAAAATAAACATTGAGAGATTTTTTTTTTATAGTTGCCATACATAATTAGTTTTTTTAATATTAAGAGAAGAAAAGATTTACTTTTTATTTTTAAAATTTTTAGATAAAAATATTTTTCATTTAAATAAATTAAGAACATATCTTCGCATTATTATATATTCTAAAAAAAAATATTATGGTCAATAACATTTTATTTTAATATTGAAATCTTTGACTTAGTTTTTAATCAGAATTAAATAAAAAATAATAATATTATATACTCATTTCGTCTCATAATAAATATTTTAATTTTTTTTTATATGTCTCAATTTAATTATATTATTTTTTAATTCAAATTATATTTGATCTTAATTTTATAATAATACTCTTATTAAAAAGTGTTGGAAAATATAAAAATTAATTAAGAGATAAAATATACGGAAAACTAGAAAAGTGGAAGCAAATTAAAATAATAAAAAAATTAAAATAGATAAAAAAAATTTAATAATAATATATTATATAATTAAAATATTTATCATGAGACAAAAAGAAAATTTCTTTACCCATTACACCTACTTATTTATGGTTTGATGTAGTGTTAAACAATTACCATTGGAAACGAATTATAATAAATAAAATAATATCATATAAATTAAAAATTATAATTATAATATATTTTTTAAAGAAATAATAATTTTTCATTCAAGAATTATCTAAAAATGTATCCTAACAATAAAATTGAATTGAGCCAACTCTCAAAATTATAAGATTATAATTTTAAAACCATTTGACAATTACTCCTATCCGAAAATTAATTTTCACCAAAAGAAAAAAGAGAAAGTTGCCAAACACGCTTAACTGGTGGAGGAATTAGTTGAGCTTCTAGATGCCCCGCTTGGCTTTTAATCCATTAAAAATCAATCTTGTAATTTCCTTCTAGAAGATAGGCAAATGGTTCTGTCATTTCCATCTCTTTCGCTATGGTTTTTCTTTTCTTTTTGGCTTTGTTTAATAAATTACTCATAATAATTATAATAACAATATAAATACTCCTTTTCTTTCTTTCTTTTTTTAATTCTTTTTATATAATATACTGTAGGCTTGTCTTTGTAAGAGAATAAATAATCTTTCAACGCCAGAAGTCTCTGAAATTAACCATCAAAATCATGGAAAATTTTTGGTCTTTCTATTCCAAAGAAACAGAGAAAGTAGTTGATTTATCTTCTTGCTTTTTAGTAGAAGCCTCTGGTGATTCTGAAGTTGATTTTGATCCCAACAACAAACCCAGTAAAGATCTTGAAGCTGGTGATGATGGTAATGATGCAGAATCTTGTAGCTGTGATGTTTCTTATTGTTGTTATTATTCTCGTGTTGGTAGTTTCGATAGATGTGAAGTTGAAGAATCCTCTGTTCTTGTAAATTCTGGTAGTAATAATAATAAGGAAAATCAAGAAACAGAGCCTGAACAGAAAGAAGAAGATGAAGTTAATGGTTATCAAGAATGGGGTGATGGGAAAATTGGGTTGTCAGTGAATCAGAAATCATGTGTTTCTGTTGAATCAACTAATGAGCCAATGAATGAGATGGAGAAGAATAGACTTTTCTGGGAAACTTGCTTGGCATCCTGAACAGAACAAAACAGACTCTGTTTCAGTCTTTTTTTTTATTATTATTTTTATTTCTCATTCATATTTCATTATTATTCTTCTTCTCCTCTTCAAGGGTTTTATTTTCTTTAATTATTATTTTTTTCATAGCTTCCTCTTGTTTGAGAAAATTGGGAGGGGTTAAACATATGATTCAATTATAAACAACTGTACATATGAATATTATATAAAAATTTGTGGAAGTGTGAATCTGCAAATTATATTTATAGCTGTGTTGGTTTCATTCCATTGATCAAGAAGTTTTCTTCATGTTATTAATTTATTGTTTGTGTTTAAGAAAATTCTTTTTCACAAATCATATAATTGTTAAGGAAACAAATATTAAAGAATACAATTCCAGCTCTCCTAATTTCTCTCAATCACTAATTGTCTTTAATGTTAATTGAGTACCTGATTTGCTGCTATAATTTATTTCTATCACTATTGTATTCTTACCTTAATCATATTACTGTATTATTCTCTTCTTTCTTTGTATATAATTACCATAAATAGGAGTATAGTTATAGGATTTTTCTCTTGTATAAATATCAGCTCAAATTATTTAGGGGTGTTTGGTAGAGCAATGGTTAAATGTGCGATTGATATAAAAGTGCGATTGCCAAATCGCCAATCACTAAAAGCAGTTTATAGTTGTTTATAAAATTTGCCGATTAAAAAGAAATTTTACCATAATCGAAATTTTTAGTTAGCCAATCAATCATTATAAATTTTTTCAATTGGCGACGCGCATATTGGCAATCGATAATTAGAGATGTTTAGTTGACCAACCAAACAGCCCCTTAATATAATACATCAACTTATTCTCTCAAACCTAAATACAAAATTTTCTTAAGTCTCTTTAATAATTACATTAAATATAAAATTATATTCATAAAAGTAAAATACATATTTTTATTCATATCAAATATAAAAATTTAAAATTTAAAATATAAATATAAATAAATAAAAATAATTTTAAAAATACATGAATATTTTTTCTTTAATTATATATAAATTTATTTTCATGTAAGTAAAAATATTATATTTTCATTTTACTTGATAATTTTTCTTATATAAATTTGTCAAATCCTCTTATTCAACCCAATTTTACCCAATAAAATTTGTGCACAAGAAAACTCTCCCTTTCTTCTTCTGATAAACAATCCGTTAAATTGACAGAGTAAACATGAGCTAATCAAATAAGTATATTGAATTTTTTTTTAAATAAAGTCAAAACTTAAATTTTTAATATTTTCCATTACTAAACAGAATATTCAATTAGTTTGTTTGATAATAAAATTAAAATTATTTTTTAAAAAATATATTCTTTTATATATTATTAGAAAAATAATTTAAAAATATTTTTTATTCATTTTAAAACGTGAAATTTCATTTTAAAAATAAATTTTAGTAATATTTCATCAATATTTTGAATGTGATGCTTTTCTTAATAGCAGTCCAGACAAGTGTCAAGTCTACCAGACCTATGCTATCTACCAGAATTGGTGTAAATTTCTATTGACTAACACATATTTTCGTTCTTCAATTAAATTTTATGAGTTGAATTTTCATTAGTTATTTTTTTTTTAAATTTTCATTAGTTATTTTTCTATTTTAACCACAGTTATTCACATTCTCATTTTATAATTAATTGAATTATTCATGTTTTCAGTTTATGATTTTTTTTTAGTATGTGCATTTTTTATAAATTGATTCTAAAATATCAACATAAAATATAAAATACAAATACATTTTATTATTTGCATCACATTTTATTGATATTTTCATTAGTTATTTTAAAAATTAATTATTATTTTTTTTTTATAAAATGATCCCTCCTAACATTTTAAAAATATATTAATTTTCTCCTAACGAATATCATAATATATTACTAAATCATTCTATTTAATTTTATTGTTAGTCAATTGTTAATCAATCTAATAAAGATAATAAAAAGGTAGAAATATTTTTACTTTTTAATTTTAATTAATTATATTTTATTTTTTATTTTAAAAATATTTTTTAAGGTTAAAAAATATATTTTTATATTTTTGACAAATTTGAAAAGAATAATAAATAAATTTTTTTTTAAATTTTTTTATTTTATTTTTAAAAAAAATAAAAAATTTGAAAATAAAAATTAAAAATTAAAAATAAAAAATAAAAAATAAAAATAAAAATAAAAAATATTTTTTATTTTTTATTTTTAAATTTATCAAAAATATGAAAATAAATTTTTTATTTGTATTAAAAAATTAATGAAGAAATAATTTAATTTCTTCTTAAATTATTTTTTTAAATAAAAATAAAAAATATTTTTTAAAAATATTTTTATTTTAAAATTTATCAAAAATATGAAAATAAATTTTTTAATTCTAAAATATATTTTTTAAAGTAAAACTAAAATATAATTAACTAAAAGAAAATGACATTCATATTTTTATATTTTTACTATTTTTATAAAATTGATTAACGAATGAATAATAATAAAATTAAATGAAAAAATTTAGTAATATTTGTCAAAAAAAAAATATATATTTTTTAAAAAATATAAAAAAATATAATATATTATACCATTTTACAAAAATAAATAGCAATTAACTATTATTTTAATGGTAGGCTTGGCATATAAGTATTTTTTTAAACACAAAAATGTCATGTCACTCTCCTCTCGTGCTCCCTTAGCTCATTTCTTTCTTTGCCCTGTTTGCATGCCCACTCACTTTCTATCTCTCTCTATAACCAACCAAATCAAAATTCACATAATCAATCCATCAAACCCAAAAAAAAAAGGAATAGAAATCAAAATTGGAACTCTCCTGGGTTGAACCGAAGCCAAGGATGGAGTCAACGACAGCTTAAAGGTTGGGCCTTGTTTATTAAGGCTACTCGACGACTGGTGTATCAAACGGAGAACAGTCGTTTGCTGCTGCAATCGACGATGATCATGACTAGGCCACTCATTCCAATTCCCACCTCTTGCCTTTCTTATAAACGTCAGATTCTTATAAATATTAATTTCACAGCTCTAGCCATATTGTATAAAAAGATCCCTCCTTCAACTTTACTTTCTTAATAACCAGCATCCTCTAGCTCAAGAACTTAATAGATTTCAGACAAAAAAAAAAAAAATCTAAAATCAGTTCCTCTGCGTCTCTTCCCACTGCAAAACGAAGCCACAAATCTAGTTGACAATAAATTTTGTTGATGTCTTCGCAGTGAAGTTCCATATGAAATTTATTGACCTTCAGAGATGAGTAGAGTATTAGAGTATTAAGGTAGAGCAAGAAGTTACTGGTTGAAAATGGAGAATAAAGAAGACGACCCATGCATGGCCGTTGAAATCAACAAAATTATAAAAAAACCAACTCCTACTCCCAATCTAAAAAGGGCATTCTTATATTTTTCGAAAAGAGTTCATGGCTGATGCTTTATTGGATACTACATTATTAGATCTTACGCAAAAACTGGCGGCGATTTTGATAGTGCACAAAAAGTGTTTGATGAAGTGCTTAAGAGAGAGAGAGAGATATTGCTTCGTGGGATGCGTTTATTGCTAGGTTTGTTCAAGGAAGCAAGCCTACCAAAGCTTTAAAATTATTTAAAAGAACGGAAATTATGGGTAGAATTAGTAGACAACGGAGATTATCCAGCAGAGACATACATGTTTGCAAGAACAACATGAAGTTTATCCATCTCTTCCCAAGAGATCAACCAGACAACCATAGTGTTAGACTTACGGCCCAATCCCAGAAACCTAACTCATGTTCTCAAATATTCTCAAACCTCCTCTTGACATAAGCATGTATTCACCTTACTTGATCCAAATAACCAACAAAAGCACAAGTTGTAAGCGCACCAACAACACTAATATGATTCGGCCGAAATTCAGGTATCAGCATAGCATTGAAAAACTCCATAGCTTCTTTAAATAAACCAACTTGTACATACACAGTTATCATCTCACTCCAAGAGACCAAATTTTTTTCAGGCATTCCCATGCAAGCGAAACTTGCCAAGACTTCACGTACCCATTAATCAAAGGAGTCTTTAACGAGTAAGAGGAAAGAGAATGTGGCAGTTAGGAGTCTGACTTGACAATTTTTTTAAATTTAAAATAGCTTATATGAGGTCCTGGTTAGCTTTATTAACAAAAAATTATTTTAGGGACATTAATGAAAGTATTATATTTATATTATAAAATTTAATTGATGGATGATAATTAGTGTTAGTCAATACTCGAGGGAGGATGAGTATAATGTAACCATAAAAAATTCACTTGTTTACTTGGTTTGCCAGCATCTTGAAAACATATGAATGTTAATTATCCATAATGAAAATCGAACACAAGCAATTAGGTGAGGTTCCCAAATAAGTATTAAATTTCATTGCAAATTCTCTAACTATGGTAGGGCACAGCTAATTGTATAATTTCAGCATATATGAAACATGGACCACACTGCTGCCAGCTTGTGTATATAAAAAACACGACTTCCTGATAAAGTTAAATAAAACTGTGTAGGAATTTAAATTCAAAGAGACTGCTGCATAACCATTTGACAGAGACATGGAACAAGATTCGGGCACATGAATCATTCAACGCTAAGACTAAGAATGTCCAGACCCAAGGCACATATAATTAGCAAATTTAATCAAAATAAATGAGACATGGACCACATTTTTTGCAAATCAAACGCATGTAACATGTAAAAAATGCAGGACTTCCAGATAAAGTTGAATTGACTATAGGAAATTAAGCATCATAGACTTCTGCATAGCTTTTTGATACAGACTTGGGTACATAACTCATTCCAGTCTAAGAATGTCAATGTTAGAAATCCACACTACTGAAACACAGACAGCAAGTTCTCAGCTCCATGCAGAAACTCGCTTAAACAAGCCCAAGTTCAGCCCAAAAATGTAACATGTAACATGTAACACGTAACATGTAAAAAATGCAGGACTTCCAGATAAAGTTGAATTAACTATAGGAAATTAAGCATCATAGACTTCTGCATAGCTTTCTGATACAGACTTGGGTACATAACTCATTCCAGTCTAAGAATGTCAAGGTTAGAAATCCACACTACTGAAACACAGACAGCAAGTTCTCAGCTCCATGCAGAAACTCACTTAAACAAGCCCAAGTTCAGCCCAAAGCTGAACCATGAGTGTCTAACAACCAACAATATTAGAATACACCAAAGCACCGAAGCCCAGTTCAAGCGAAGTCCACGCAGTTAATGCAGTGTTAATGTACAGAATCAACCGTGACTCTAGAGAGCAAATCAGAATCTGCAGATGAAGTATTCTCCTAAGCATTTCAAGGATAAAAACAGAGTCAAACAGATTCGCTAGATGATTGCGAGGGCAAGAAGGACTTGGAAATTTTGTCAACCATCTCCATATCGTCAGAGTTTTCACATCCTTTTGATGGGCTTCTTCTGTCAATTTCTTGTCCTGCAGCTCTCATACTTGCCTGGGAGTCTTCTTCGTCACTTGAAGCTGAACTAGAATTTTCATGTTTGCTATCAGTGTATGAGATGACAGATTCCATTTTAAACCCTGAACAATTTGTAGGACTTGCAAATTCCCTGGGTAAATCACCCGGTGGCTGCTGAAAGAAAATATTACTGGCACTTTTTTTCTCATCCAATTGCCTCAAGAAGCATTCTTCCATCTCACTTAATAACTCAACTTCATCATCATCATCATCATCATCACTATGAGGACTGTAATGGGCATGATCATCATCGATATCTGATGGTTCCTGTCTCAGCTCACAGCTGGTATCCATTTCTTGCTGACTGCCAAAATCCTCGTCACTTTGCTGACCAGATGAATGAGATGACAGGGGTGAATATCCTCCAGTTGCAGTCTCTTCATGTTCTCTCAATGTTTTTGTGATTAGAGTCTTGAGTAAGTTCATTACTTGTACAGCATGCATCAGTGCCGTCAATGGATCAGACATCTGGTCAAGGAAAAAGGAGGGGAAATAATAATAAATAAATAAATTAATTAAAACCTACTGCCTTTTCTTGTTTTTATAAGCAAAACAAGAGTCCATGTGTAATATTCTTCCAGCAAGAAAGAAATGAACTGAAATGTGATAACCAAATAATGCATGTGCACCTGCGTCATGTTTGGAGCAAAGACCATTGCAATATTTCTAGCATTCATTTTATTGGAATCTTCTTCCCGAACAACATCAGCCATGAGGTCAATGGCCCAATTGAGCAATGCAGCTTCTGTTGGCTTTAGCTGCTTTACAAGCTCAACAGATTCTTCTTCTGTGTTGCATTGGAGAACTTGTTCAGGGGAAAGCCCATCCAGCACCCCTGAAGGAAGCTCTCTAAACCAGGCTTTTATGAGGCCTGCCAAACAATGTACATCAATATTATCAGGCACAATGCCCCTGTTCAGCTGGTCCCTGACGTGCTCCTCCTGGCCATTCTCTGGGTTTATGCGAAAAATCCCTTCTGCCTAGAAACCACACCAAATGAAACTGTAAGGATATTCATTCAATGTAACATAGCGCTTATAATCTCAATGGAAGCTGAAAAATTCATACCTTTAGACCTCCCTGCGAGTATAGCCTCTCTTGCATTAGCAAGAGAATTGTTGGGACACTATTCCCTTTTGAATCATAAGAGCATTGCATTGATTCTGCTGAGACGCCAAACACACTAGCACTGCAATTTTTTATGTATACAAATTAAAGCCATATATAAAAATACACATGTTAAAATTAAAATTAAAATGATAAATAAAGAGATAAGATGAGAAAAAGAATAAAAGATAGATTTACATGGTTCATCTATAGAGCTTACATCCATGGACATAAAGCCTAATGGCTATATTTGTTTTATTTAAGTGTGTATTTTGTATCATCTATGAGAACCCTATTTATAGTGGGAGATACAATGCATTTATGATATACAATTAAATTAATCCATAATTTACTCATTAATATAATTAATTAATTAATAATCTCAATCAATTATATATTTTTTACATAATGATGAGATTCTCTAATAATATAAAAATAAACCAGCAACTCAACTCAACTTAATTTTAATCTCAAAATTAATTGAGATCAGTTTTATAGATTCTTTTTTTTCTACTCTAAATGATTTTGAGTGACGTTTTCTAATAATTATAAGTCCTTTAAATCATATTGTATTCATTTTCTATAAGAGTTTAGGTCTGCACCTTCCTTTCTTTCTCTCCTTTATCACTATTTGCTCAACCTTTTTTATTGGAGCCTCCTAGACCTCTGCTTCACGTGTTTAAACCATCTTAATCTTCGTTTTCCCATCTTGTACTCAATTGATATGATTATCACTTTATTTCTAATATTTTCATTATATATTCTATCCGTCCTAATACAATCATACATTCATCTTAGCATTCTCATTTCATCATATTGTTTTTTTATTGTCTAATACTCACTATCATATAATATAACCAGTTAAATAATCGTATGATAGAATTTTACTTTTAATTTATTGAAAATCTTGCAGTCACATAGAACTCTCGCAACAAGTTTTCATTTCAACCACTCAATTTTATCCTATGATTAACATTCTCCTTACAACTCCATCTCCTTTAAGATTTGAGCCTAAATATTTAAAATGGGTACTTTGAGACAATATCACTCCATTCAAACTAACTTTCTCAATATTTCCACTTAAGCTTTCACTAACCTTATAATACATGTATTTCTATTGTTTCTACTTAATATGAAATCTTTGGACTCCAAAATGCTTTTCCACAACTCTAACTTTCTGTTAACTTCTTTATGTATCTCATCTACCAGCAGGAGTTAATAAATTCAATCCAGTTGACATGTGAAATGGAAAGAAGCAAAAAAAAAAAAAAAAAAAATCCTAGAACAAGCATATGAGAAATTGAACCGTAAAAAGCACAAATTACAGTTATTTTTTCTGGAATTAGGGATAATTCCGATCTGTCTCTTTTCTCTAGCTAGGGGCATCTGAGATTTGATATAAAACATCCTAAACCAATATTCATCATATATATGATAACATAGAACTCATAGAATAGTTGATAATAGGAATCCTGTGATAATGACTATTATCGAGCAAAATATTTTAGCTTTTAAACTTGAAATAACAGAAGAAGAGTCCCATTGTGGGAAAGATAGAAAACTTTTTTCTTACAGATTAATTAAACCCAAATTATATATATTACTCGAGTATACTAGAGGTAAGTTACAAATAAAGTTCATTTCAGTTCATAAAGATATAATATTTAGTAACAGGAGTTTTAGTCCTATCTTTCTTACCAGAAGTAAAAAAAATAAAAAAAAAAAAAAGTCCAAATGCAACTGAAAATTCAACTCATTTGCAAATCTCTCTCTGAAATCTCAACTGTCCTGTCTTCTAAAGCAATATGAAAACAAACACAACTTGCTCCATGTTATCTCTCATATCTAATCTCCATCAAAATAAGTACAGTCAAATAATTCTAAGCAAAACCGCAATTCAAATCTAGTAATTTTAAGAACCCCAATTTACAAAATAAGAAGGTTAAAGGCAAAAACCAAAACAACTAGCAGTAACAGAGGAGACAATGACTACCTAGCACTTGGGACTCGACAAGGGATCTCGACTTCAAACTCCACAGGCAAACCCAAAAACCCATTGAATCGATCAAACGTCACATGGGTTACATGTTGAACATTTGTAGGCCATCCGATCTCCATATGATGTATGGTAGGAATCACATCTTCTCTCTCCTCAAAACGACAAGAAACAAGAGATTTCCTTATAGCAGCTAAGAGAATAGCTGCCATTGACAATTGGTTTTGCTCTTCTTCACTCCCTTTCGTTCCACATTTTGTAGTTCCTCTGAGGCCACCACCGCAACCACCTCCCTTTGTCAACATTACAAGCCCTGTCATAGTTCTCTCTCTAAAACGAAAGTTTTTTCTCACTAAAACTTATATGAAAAATTGAAATGTGAGTCTGATTGGGAGAAAAAAAAAAAGCTCTCTGGTTTTAGTTTACTGCAGCGATTTGCATTGAAGAGAAGAGGGAGGTTTTTCAAGTTTGTAGTTGGAGTTCAAACGGCCACTCGTTTTAAAATTTTGAATGGATTCATCACTTTTTCTATGTTATTGGACGTTTTTGACCCTGTAGTTTTTTCTTTTTTACTTAATTATGCCATTTTGGTTACATTAATTACCCATTAAATTCTACTATTTGATCTATTTTAATTGTTCACGCTTTCATTACAATGAAATTTGTTTGTTGTCGCAAATAACAAATCACAACAGCTGTCATTAATTTGTTTAGATAGAAGAATATGGGAAATTTTGAGTTTAAACTCTAAATAATTTCATTTCAACTATAAAAATAAAATTAATCATATTAATCATAAAATATAATAAAATATTTATATTTAAAATAAATAAAAAATTATTTTATTTCTTTTTTAATTATAATCATGTTATCAATTTTTTTATTATTATTTACATGTAATGGCATATTCATAAAATTTGATTCATGAGTATAATATATATTAAATTAAAATATAATTTATATACATTGTATATATAAATGAATATAAATATAAAAATATTATAATAATATTTTTTTTTAACAAATATGCTTAAAAAATTTATTATTAAGATAAATCAAAGTTTAAAAATCAAATGGGTTATGAATAATTAATATTATTTAATGGGACAACTTAATAATTTTAATAGGAATAATATTATTATATATATATAAATTTTTAAAAATTTTAACCCATATAAAAATAAATTTCCCTCCCTTTCCTTTTCGTTGTATTTTATGTGATGCTTCTCATGTTTCCATACACTTTAATTTTGTTTTCAGAGGAAAAAACACAAACAATTAATTTACAAATAAAATCTAATATATAGTCTCCACTATTGATTGAGGAGAAAGATTAGACACCTAACTATTCATTGTTTACGTAACCTTTCCAATCTCCACGTGAGGTAGCTCAAATTAATAATAGCTTTCACCTTCGTGTCTAAGAGTGTTTATTTGCATGTCATTATTCTCTAATTCAAACTGATTTTATGTAAGAATATGAACTTGGAATTAGAATTGAGGGTAAAAAATAATAATGAATAAAAAAAATTAAATTTATAACATTAATTTAAAAAAATTTAAAATTTTTAGTATTATTATTATTATTATATTATATTGATAACAAATAAAATATTAAAATTGAGGCAATTTATATATATTTTAAGAAAATTACTATATATACATGTAATGACAAAAATTCAAAAATTTGGAAGGGTGAAATACATATATTTTAAAAATATATATAATTTAAAATAAAAAATTTAAAATTTTAAGGAGGTCAATGATATATTTTTAAAAATATACTAAAAATATATAAATATCAAAATTAATTTTAAAACATTTGGGGAGATATATTTTAAAATTTTAAATGAATTAATATGATATATTTTAAAAATATATATACATATATAATTAATTTAAGCACTGTGACAGTTTCGTTCTTAAATTATTTTTAATCGTATCGAATGAATATATAATTATGTATAATTGGATTATCAATTTTTTTAAAAAATCTTCATTTTTGGATCGTTTCGATTCAAGTGAGTTGTTTTGTACGGAAATTTGAACAATTCTATTCATGTCCGTCAACTTTTATTCCTTGTAAAGTCTCGTAGGACATGGAGATTTGACAATGGTGGTTTGGCTCTTTATTAGAGGAACATACAAAGTGGGGCTTCTGAAATTAATTTGACATCTCATTCTCATGTTAATATTAGTAAATAGTTGGTTGAAAATTTTAAAAGTCAGGTTAATTAATAAGTTCATATTTTATTGTTTTATCATTTACAATTTTATTTTTTATAAACATAAAATAGGAATTCATTAAATCTGCAATTAACAAAATTAAACTTATCATTCAACAGTTACCTTTAAAGAGTCTTACAATTTTATTTTTTAAACTTTTTTTTTTATATAAATTTATTAATTTTGATGTGAATAATAGAGTCTGTTTTTTATTAAATTATAAAAATATTTAATATAATATGTAAAAGTTAATTCATAAAATTATTTAAAAATAAATAAAATTAATTAAAGAAATGATGATGAGGCATGTGTTTTAGTAAAGTGATTAGATGGATGTCATTTCAGGATTTATTTGTTTGCTTTAAATAATTATTAAAGGCAATTCGAATTTGCAAAGAAAAGAAGAGAGCGTTGTTGGGGTTGGGGAAATCTTGGATTTGCGCTAATATATGAAATAATCAGGACAACTTTGATATTTCCAATAATGATAAGTCCTTTTTAGGCCTTTGGAGTGAATAAAGGGAAATGGAATTTGCCTCGTTTTATTGTCCTTTTGAGTTTTGCATTGAACACAGGAAGGACACTCTCCGGGTCTTGGTTTTGTTGACTTGTGAGTGGTTCACACTGTTTTCCACAAATTCCTAAAAATTACTCTTTTTTTTTTTTTTTTTTCCCTGTAATTTAAGATTTTACATATATATTAAAATATTTATTAATTAATATTAAAATAATTTATTTAATTTTATATTTTTAATTTTATTTTAAATTAAATTATTATATTATAATTAAATACTATAAAAATAAAATAAAAAAATAATAAATATTATTTTAAAAATTAAAAATAATAATTAAAAATAAAAATAAATAAATTTATAAAATGACAGATAAAAAAAAAATGAAGCTGGTACTTACTTATTTTTTATTAAAAAAATTATAAACAACATAGAACTTTTCATTATTCATATATGAATTTATAAAATATTAAAATTTTCATATATTTAATCTATTTAATTTATAATTTTGTTAATAATTGCAGTGTATAGGATTATTCATTGGTTAAATTTTTCTCTAATCTAATCCGATTGACTTTGCAATTAAAGTCAAATATTTTGGTCAAATATGATATGATATGAAAAGTTTGATTAAATTGAATGGAAAGTTTTCATTCAAATAATTTTATTTTATTTGAAAAATTCAACTAATCTTATCCAATTAATATTATTGGATAAATTTAAATTAATTTAATTTAATAAATTTAAATTAAAACACAACTACTCAAATTTATCTAATCGGATTAGATTCTTGAACCCTCTAACAATATGTGATTCACCTTATAAACATATCAATAACGAGTGCTTTCACATTTAAAAATGAAAAGAAAATATAAATATTTTTAAATTTTGATATTTAAAATAATAAATTAAAATTTTTATTTTTTTCATCTAATTTATTTTTAATAAATTTATATAATTTTATTTGTGTTTATTACTTTTTAATAGATGGTTAACACTTATTAACAAAATCCAAAAACAATGGTATAGCGGCATAGGAACATTGTTAATTAATTGCAAATCTCAAATAAAATCTAACAATGTTTTTAAAAACATATATTGCATCTAAAAATGTCATCACCTTATGTAATTTATTGTTTCTTTTGATTTTCTTAATATTAAATTATTAATGATAATTTTGGGAGACATTGGATTCTCTTTACAATAATGTCAACAGATGACAATATTTTGGTTACTTATAGGTAAGTTTTCATTTCACTTTATTAGCAACTAACCGACATCCTTCTACTTTTTTGTTTTTTCCAATAAATATAAACTAATTAATATTGATTTGTACCAATAAATTAAAAATATCGTTATAGCAATTTTTTTATTATTTAAATCACAATTGACTGGAGCCTGTCAATGGTTTATGCATCACATTATTAATAATTTAGCTTTATTAATATATTTTATTATTTAATACCGAATTTGAATTAAATTAAAATAAATATAAAAAAATTATATTAATTTAATTTTGATTTAAATTTATTTCACCGTATTAAATAAATTTAGTTTTATCTTATTAATAGAGTAGATTATTATAAAAAAAAATTAATTATGACATAGATATGATTTATTTTTAATTATATTAGATGGATGAATTTAATTTGATAAATTGAAAAAATTGAGCCAGGTATCTGAAATTGAGGGGGAGCATATATATATATATTACTGTTTACCAAATTTTTTGTTCCTATAATATAGAAATAGTAGCAAAGATGTCACATGGTCCTACAGTATGGGGTCCACCGTTCCACTAGCCAGTAATCTCCCTCCAAAATACCCACTATTCGAATTTCGAATACTTGATCGTTGATTGCTTTTTTTTTTCATTCCTTTATTTGCACCCTTTTTTAAAATTTAAAAATTATGTTATTTTCAATTTAGTATAAGAAATGATTTATAAGCTCGGATAAGTATAATTAGATATTAACGTGAAACTGATTAAATCAATTAAATTAAATTAAAATTAATAATTTTATAATTTATTTAATTTAATTTAGATTAAAAAATAGAATAAATTGAAAATTCAGTTTAATTTATGGTTTAAATATATTTTTTTAAACTGAATTGAATTGAAATTATATATATTATTATTTATTATGATTATAATTAAATATATTTTATTTTATTTTATATACGATTATATTTTTTAATTTAATATTAATTTAAAATTTAAAAAAAAATCATTCATTGAAATTAGCTATAAATAAATAAATAAATAATCTAATTTTTTAGAAAAATATAAATTTTGAATATATTAATTAATGAAATAGATAAATTTTATATTGTATAATATTAAATTATTTTTGAGATTTTTTTATTATTAATACTTTATCAATATTTTTTTTAAATTTATAATAAAATAATGATAATTTATAAAAAAATATTTTTAGTTTGAAATCAATAAATCAAAAGTGTTTAAACCAAATTAAACCAACGAATTGACTATAATGATAATTTGATTTGATTTGAAAATTTTTCAAATAAAAAAGGTTAATTTAATTTAATAACATTTTTGATTTAATAACAACTTTTTAAATTAATTAAATCAAACTGATACAACTCTAAATTTAATCATTCCAAAAAAATAATTTCATTATATTATAAAAAAAATTTCATTTAATTTATCCAAACTCAATTTTTAATATAATTTTTTATTACAAAAAAATAATAGTTTCAGAAAAATTTTCACTTTATGACCCAAATTCAGTTTAAATTGAATAGTATGTTATTTAAATAAAAAAATTAAAATTTTAATTTATTTAAAATTAATTTCCTTTATTTTTTTAATATTAACTATTTGTTTAAATTGAAAAATATGTAAAAAAGAAAAAGATTGGGTTAGGTAGTTTATGTGTGGCTTTGATAGACTACGTACAATCATCATGAATTCATCACTGAAGTGACCTTTAAACAAAACGTCAAACAGACCCTACTTCGACCAAAAAATGTAGCCCCTTATTTATTGCCCAGTGTTTGCTTGATTGCTTGGGCTTTTACATAAGTAGTATTTTATTTATTTTCAAGATTTTGCAGAAATTTCTGCCATATGATATTTAGCTTTTTTTCACCATTGTTAAATACATTATTAGTAACCCTTTTATTTAAATTGATTTGGCTTCACAATTAGATATAGCATTTCATTTTTCTTCCATTCAATATAAAATATCCTCATCCTAGATAGATAATCATAGAAGGATGGATCAAGATTGTTATTATTATTTTTTTTTTCAAGACTATTTTAATGATTGTATTGAAATAGCACTTAAATCATTAGTTTGAAAAGAGATGGGGCTATGGCGCGGGTACGTGGAATGAATTGTATAATATATACATTGCTTAACTGGCTGGTTGATGGCTCTTAAACGTTTAACTTCTTACCACTCAAATAGACTCTTTAATGGTTGGAAATATTCTAATTAGAAGAGTATAAGATGAATTATAATAATTGATTTATATACAGCATTATGGAGAAATTAAGTACAACTAATTACAAATTTACAATACCACATTTCTTTAATTACTTAATATAGGAGAACCACTCAAAGTCTATTAATTAACCATGAAGAAGAATGTTTTTGTCTTTGTCTGAATGGTAGCATCAAGTGTTATTGGGATTTGCCAAGGGGGTAGTCTGAGAAAAAAAGTTATACAATAATACCTATCCTCAACCGGAGGACCCTAACTTGCTTGCAAAGTTTTTGAGAATGCATTTCATAACAGTTCTCTTCATGCATGCTCTTGTATATGCATTAATTACCCTTATCTTAATAAATTTCCTCTTGTTATCCACAAATTTACTTTAAACAGAATATATATGGTTATTGATGAATGTATATGAAAATGCATTTTTATGTGAAATTAATTGATTAAAATTTTTCAATGACTCCATTTTAATAAATTCAACTGTAAAGAATACTGCAGAAAAAGATGCAATTTCAAACCTATCTTTATCAGGATTTAATGTTATTGATGAGATAAAATCATTGTACCTTGTGCAGACATCTTAGCCTTTGTTGCTAGGGACTCGGTCTCCTTCGAGATATGCTTAATATATAAATGCAAACAGATTATCATGTTTGATTAAACATACAAATTAGTTATAAAAAAGTAAAAAATTAGTTATTTTTGTCTCATAAATAGAACTACTAATTATGCAATGGTCCCTTGTTGCATGCAGTTCAAAAAATCAATGTGGGAAGTCTTTTACAAACAGAAGAGATGGCGATGTTTCATTGGCATTCGAAGTCTTTTCTAACCTTATCCAACTTCCTCACCATCTTGCAAAACTACGCATAGTCGTATTGTCAGGTACATAATATCGTGGTATATGTGATGCTGGTGCGCACACAATTGGATTTGGTCATTGCAATTTATTTAGCAACATACGATACAACTTCACAGGAAAAAGAGACCAAGACCCATCTTTGAAATCAACTTACGCTGCTTTCTTGAAGACTAAATGCCAAAGTCTAACTGACACAACCACTACTGTAGAAATGGATACTGGCATCTCTTCAACCTTTGATAATGATTACTTTATAATCTTAAAGCAACACAAGGGTCTTTTCCGGTTTGATGCAGCTATTCTAACAAATAGAATTGCAAATAAATTTGCTGGAGATTTGGTTGACTCTAGAGCTTTCTTCAGAATTTGCATAGTCCATGCAGAGGATGACAGCAATTGGGATTCTTATTGCTACTAAAAGGAAGATTAGGAACAATTACAGTGTTATCAATTCTTTAGCTGAGAGACTTTTAATTTAATTAGTTTCTGTTGTGTTTGATTTATGAATTAGTGTATGAATTATGATTTACGATGAGACTGTCAGTTTGTTTGGCCACTTAATTAATTTGTTGTATAGCTCTAGATACATTAATATAATATGAAAAAATAAGATGTATTCTAGAGACATTGTACTTAGAACTTGGAAATTAATTTGGTTTTTGTGCCAATATTACTATTAATAATAGATTTCAATAAAAATTTCTGATCATGTTTAACCTAACAACTAAGTTATTTGTTTGAATATAGATTAAAATTACATATGGACCATAGTATTTGTTTTACTTAGCCGCTATCTAAAAATCTAAGTCAATTCAAATACAACGTAGTGATTTTATTGTAGTAGTAAAAATTGGTAATTACATCATTTTACTGAAATTAAGCTAAATCTTTACTGGTACCCTACACTTCCAATTTCATTATTTTTATTTTATTTTATTTATACATAAAACTTTCAATTTCATTAATGTTTCTTTTTATTTAATTATAAGATGATATTACTGGTAGTTTTTGCATATCTTATTAAATTTATTTATTTTTTAATTCTATTAAAAGCAAGCATATCTAAAATCAGAAGATCTATAAATAAGAAAAAAAATTATTTTTTAATGTTTCAATATCACTAATTTTTTTTTTTTAATATTTGGACAAAATTATTTAAAACTAATGTCGGCCCTAACAAGGGTATAGCCCACAAAAAAGCTTCCCATGATTTTGGGTTTACAGAGCCCAGATACTGCAAGCAATGGTGGGTTCTAGACTTCTGGTAAAACCAGGAAAGGATACGCCACGGTGTCGTTTTAGTTTCCGATATTATTCAGGAAAAAATTATATCTTTTGGGTCCTCTTCACCGTCTTCCACACCAAGAAACCAAAGTCCATAAGAAAGTTTTCACTCGCTCTGTACTCCAAGCATCAGTTCTCTTCAATTCCCTCCATAAAACCCCTAAAAACCTCTCAAAAATTTCCCCGTAGTAGTCACCCATCTATCGATCCCCGCTAGCCAGATGATGCTCAGAATCCGTAGCAGAGACGGCCTCGAGCGCGTCTCCGTCTACAACCCCAATATCACCGTCTCTCAACTCAAAACACTAATCCAAAACCAACTTCAAATCCCAATCCATAACCAAACCCTTTCTTGTAACCAAAATCTACTCTTGGCCAAATCACCTTCCGATCTCCTTCAATTCACTGACATGTCCGATGCCAATACCCCTCTCTCCGCCCTCAACATCGCTCATGGTTCCATTGTTTTCCTAGCCTACGAGGGCGAGAGAACCATCGCTGGACCCGCCATTAATCCCTCGGGATCGTTCGGTCGCAAGATGACTATGGACGACCTCATCGCGAAACAAATGCGAATTACTAGACAAGAAAATCCACATTGCGAGTCGGTTTCGTTCGATCGAGACTGTGCCAATGCGTTCCAGCAGTACGTTAATGAGACCCTTGCTTTTGCTGTCAAAAGGGGTGGGTTTATGTATGGAACGGTGTCTGAGGAAGGGAAAGTACGGGTGAATTATATATACGAGCCACCACAGCAAGGCACGGAGGAAAATCTGTTGCTTTTGAGGGATCCTCAAGAAGAGAATTTGGTGGATGCAATTGCAGTGGGATTAGGGATGAGGAGAGTTGGGTTTATATTTACTCAGACAATAACGCAGGATAAGAAAGATTACACTTTGTCCAACAGAGAGGTTCTGCAGGCAGCAGAACTTCATGCAGAGAGTGAGTTGAAGGAGTGGGTGACTGCTGTGGTGAAGCTAGAAGTGAATGAAGATGAAGTAGCTGATGTGCATTTTGAGGCGTTTCAAATGAGTGATATGTGCATTAGACTGTTTAAGGAACAGTGGTTCGAAACAGAGATTGGAGAGGATATGGATCCTAAATTGTCTAAAATGAAGAAGGAAGTTGTCGTTGGAGGAAAGGATGTTAGAGAGGTTGATAATGATTTCTTCTTGGTCGTGGTTAAGATTTTGGATCACCTGGTACGTTTTGCTTGTATTGTCCATCTTTTAGTATTAATTTTTATGAGTTCTATTTTTCGGTTGATTTTTGCGTGCTTGGTTACGCTTAATTGTAGGATTGATGATTATTGGTTGGTCTTCCATGGTTAATGTAGCCCTTGCGTTCTCTGCTTTTATGAGCTTTTTGACTTGTTGCTTAAGAACAATGACAGTTAATACAGGATAGATGCTAGTTTCAGTAAGGTTGCTCGTTTAATTTAGGATATCATTAATTTGTAGTAAATGAGAGACTTCAAAACTTATTAAATAAAGAAAAAGAAAAAGAAAAAGAAAAAAAGAAGATAATTTTTTTTTATAAAAAATTAGATAAAGCTGAGGGTTGCAGAATGAACCTTGTCTGATGTTCACTGCTGCATGCTTCACGCTGAGTTGGGATATTATCCTCTTTTTTTGGAACGGAGGAGGGCTTAGAAATTAGCTGAGATGCTTGGGGAGGGAGGGGAGGAATAAAATAATGTGATATTTTGAGGCTTAGGATCTGATATTGCTCAGGTAATATCTTGCAATTGATTCATTTATAATTCATGGTGTGAAAGTGTAACTAAGAATACCAGATATAAGTGTGATGCATAGCTTGATGCAGTGATATGAGAAACTCAATAATAAGGATATCAGGGGCATCTGGTTATGTATGTATCTGATTGCATGTTACAGTTATACTTCTTTACTATGCTAACATCAACATGAAATTCATGAGATGTACTCAGTATTTGCTTGTGAGGATTTAAAAAATTGATATATAAACCAGATTGATCTGATAGCATCTGGAAATAAATGCGTCTGTAGGGGAGCATCCCAGCTACTAAGTTATGAAGCAATGCTACCCACACAAAATTTAGCCAGTTTGGTCTGAACTTTATTTTCGTCTCCAAGTCATAGGGGAGTCACATTTGATGGATTGCATAGGAACACCAATGATTTTGCCTGGGGCATTCTACCTGGCTATGAAGTTATGTAGGCCATTGCATAAAGAAACAGAAAAGTGTGTGGCTGTAATATTGCTAGAAATTGGTGAACAACAGTATTTATTTGCATATTTGTCTTGCACTATACATGTCAGATTTGGATTTATCTATTTATTTGTTGTATAAAAACGAGAAATGTGTCTTTTTGTGGAGCTTTCTTCATTGGCTTGAAAATACTATGGTCACCTAGCAACAAGGCTTTTGTAGATTGACAAGGAGGCTTGAACGCTAAATTTGGCTTGTCAACTGCATGAAATCGAAATTGGTCTTTTCGATGTACTCAGTGTGGAATTTCAATTGCACTAATGAAGTGGTCCACCATGAAAACCAATTGGAAAACACTTGGACATTTTGTGAGAGTGCTACCAATTTGCCATGAGTAGGATCTTTATTTCAAATGCACTTCAAAATATATAATTTAAAACAGTTATAGACTTTCTCTGTGAGTTAATTTTTACTCGGTTAAAGCTAGATTATTATTATTATTATTTTATAATACTTGAGAGTATTTCAAGTTCGTAACACTTTTTCTCTCATTGTTATTATCTGAAATTAATCATGAATAAGAAGGAAGTCATAGTTTTGATAGATATGCGGAGAAGAAATAAAATGTCAAATTAATGCACTGTTCTTTTATAAAGTGGGAACTGTGCTGATCATTTAATTACATGACTTGCTATTTATTCATTTTGTTCTTCTCTCTTTATGCTATCATTACAATTTTCTAAGACCTTAACATTAACTCCACAGTCCTGAATGATTGTATCTGTTGCTCTGATGATATTATTTGCTTTACATGCTCTGGAGAGCTTTGATAACCTTTTTTTATGGTTTACTGAATGCAGGGTCCTCTTTCATCTTCCTTTCGTATTGAGAATAGGATCAGCCAAGTGACAATGAGGGCACTGAAGACTCATCTGGACCGTACAAAGAATCTTCCATTTGTGAAAAGAATTTCTGATTTTCACCTGCTGCTATTTCTGGCAAATTTTCTAGACATCAGTGATTTTCCAGCATTGGCAGAGTGTGTGCGAACACAGACAGCAGTGCCAGAAGGTTATCAGCTCCTAATTGAGTCCATGGCTACTTCTTGAATTGCTTGATGTCTTTTTGTTGGACAGACATCTTGTCCCTCGTACAAAATGAATTGGGCCCTGGAGCAAATCTGTATTGATTTCTCGTGCCACCTGGTGGCCAAGAGGGGCTCTGTGCCCCCAGCAACTTAAATTACACAATGTCTATATATACTTCCAGTTTATCTATTTAAATTTATATTCATGTGTCTTCAAATCTGATGGTTAATGATAATGATGTGTTATCTGCTGAAATCAGGCTGCGTATGTAGATTGATGATGTTCAAGTAATTAATTAATTCACAATCCCGGTTTTTGACCTTAGGGTATTTAGAGTCTGTTTTGGGATTTAGGTTAAAATTGTTCTTTTAGAGTATAACTAACATGTCATTGAAACAACACTCTTGGATTGCTCAAAGTATAAATTTTAGTTTAAAAATAGATTTTAATGGACTCTAGTCGATATTTTCCATCTAATTTGATCTATTCTACTATTTCTATATATGTTAGATGTTGGCCACATATATAATCAAATACATAGCTATTTTTATTCAAATTAAAATGTTATTAAAGTTAAAACATATTTATGTATGTTCATTTTAATATAATTAGGAGAAACATATTTTCATTGGACCTAATAATTTCTTAATTTCTCAAAAAAATATTGTGTTTATAATGACATTTTTCTTTCTTTCATGTTACAAAATCAACTTATAATAAAATAACTGATATTCTATTAAATATTGATTTTTTATAATACAATGTATGATATTAATTTTCATTGTGAATCTATATGAAGTACATGCAACTAAATATAATATTTAGAAATCATATGTGTGTGTATATATATATATATATATATATATATCTTGCGGTTTACAAACTCTATGTTATAATAAGTCGGGTAAAATTGTCATACATTATCACAAGGTAATGTATTTGTGTGGCATGATCATATATATATTTCTATGATAATAAAATGCATGTGAAATTATGTGCAATGAAATGTAGAATACGTTTGTTGGGATTTATTTAATTATAACCACACAAAAAAAGAAATATTATGTTAATTGATTTAAAGTAAAACTAAAAATTAATCAAATCAATACTTTTAATTTTCAGTTTGGATAATTAATTTAATTATTTTGAATTTTAAGATAAAAATATTAAAAAATAAATAAAAAATAAATACTATATGAATTAAAATATTTTTATAACATGAAATTATATTTCACATACATATATGAAAAATTAAAATAAAAGTAATTATATTTTTAAATAAAGGAAAATTTTATATTATATAATAAAAATCAATTTAAATGAAAAAAATTCAAAATTTAATATAAACCAAAAATATCTATAAAATTAAAATTTAAGTATATATAAATTAAATATATAATTTTAATATATTTCGTTTTTTTTTATTTTAGTTAATTTTTTATATACTCAAATCACAATTAATTAAAAATAATAATTTAATTATTTTTTTAAACCAATCCGACTCATATTAATAATAAAAATATAATTTTTATTTAAATTAAATAATTTCATCAATTTAATTTATTTTTATCCAACCCAAACACACGGTACCCCTATTTTTTACGAGGATGGTTTTCGCTTTCTTACTTCTCGCTAGTAAAACGGTATCCTTTTTTTTAGAGCTCCAAACGTCATCGTTTACGGCCTTTCGGCATCTCGCACCATTCTCAGTCAATTTCTTTTGTTTTATTCTCTTTTCGCTTCTTTCGTGCCCTTTCTCTCTCTATATCGAATCGGGTGTCTCTGAAATCAAGCGATACGGTCTTTCAAGATCTCTGATTGATCTTGGTAAGTTCTTTTCTCCATTTATATTCATGATCTATTTTGAAATCAGTCACTCGGATATTTCTTTGTGTAAACATGATTTTATAATATTGGATAGTTTGTTTTCCATAGACATAATATATTTGTAAGAAATATTGTTGTAGCCACCCTAGATTTGAATGATTTCATTATCTGTTGCAATCAGAAGCCAATAATTTAGTCTGATGGATTGAATTCCAGTTAATTAAATAGACGCATGACCTTATTAGCATCTAAGATTGAATAGTAAATGGGCTTGCATGCTCTAGAAAGATGGTGGGATTAATTGGGGAAGGTTTAGGATGAAGAAATTTCCACTTAGGAAGAGGGAGAACCACTAGTTGTTTATGAATAAATTTGCCCTCCCTGTGTTAATACATATTTTATAAGACATTTAACAGTTTGTAGTTACCGTTCTTCTCTGGTGGGTTTTCGGAATGTTAGGAATAGAGCGTGATGAACCTATAAATTCTGTTCTTTTGTAAGTTATGCAAATTATGTGAAAGACGAGTCCTGATATTGATAGTTGCAACTTGCATGTTGTCTCAACTAACAATGACTAGTAAATGAATGAATGAGTAAATATGTAATAAGATCCTACATGAGTCAAATAATAGAATATCTTCGAGGTGATGTGTTAAACTGGTATTGTATTTTCAGTTTTGTTCAGCTCTCTCTGCTTTATGCATCAATGAAACTGAATGCATTGTAGATGCCTTGGGATTTTTTTTTTCCTGAAGGTAATCAAATTGTTGCAATGTAAATAATATTAATTAGTCACTTTAGTTTGTTGTTTGCTTCAACTGTTTAAACTTATTTATTGTTTATGATTGTTTAGTCACTCATGATTGTTCATATGTTGTTTCTACTAGCAAGTTGAAGTAGCCTTGTATATATATTTTGCAGAAGGCATGAGAATAGTTTTATTCTGTGTTAGAATGTGTTGTTGTCTTGGAGTTTGTTTGGCATTGAGGGTGAAATCGTGTTTTTGGGGAAATCACCATCTTAGATGTTGCTGAAAAAAAAAACAATTTACCATTATTGTTTAGCTATTCTGAAGCTTTTATGATCAGAACATGTAATATTTGTCATAAAAACAAACTTTAAAGATCTCTAATTAATACTTTCAACCTAATACTCTTGTCAACAACAACTCATAGCTTTATACAGCAATGTCAAACAGGCTTTTAGTTTTGTTTTTGTATAGTGATTACTTTGTTATGACAACTTACATGTACAACTTTCCTGAATCTCCTTCAGCACACTAAGAACAAAGGAAATGTTGCCTGCAGGTTCATTAGGTTTTAACTAAAGAATCAGAATGGCTGGTGGTAGGATTGCTCATGCTACCTTGAAAGGACCAAGTGTTGTCAAGGAGATTTGTATTGGTATTGCACTTGGCTTGGCGGCTGGTGGTCTTTGGAAGATGCATCACTGGAACGAGCAG
This sequence comes from Aleurites moluccanus, assembly GCA_948193065.1. Taxonomy (NCBI): domain Eukaryota; kingdom Viridiplantae; phylum Streptophyta; class Magnoliopsida; order Malpighiales; family Euphorbiaceae; genus Aleurites; species Aleurites moluccanus. The sequence continues at coordinate 36,264 of CANXYC011290483.1, forward strand.
AGGAAGGTGAGGACATTTTATGACTTGCTAGAAAAAGGCGAGATCAGTGTTGTTGCAGAAGAATAAATTCTATTTCTGCTTCTATCAATGATGTTATCGACAACTTGAGTGGTATTCTTGTCTTTGATATGTTGTTTGGCTCCAAGTTGAGCATACTTGGGTAGTGTTCGAAAAAAATAAATATTTTGTGACAGGATGTGGGACACATTTTTGTTTTATGAAATGTAAGAAGTTTGATTATTAACCTATCGCTTTTCATTTGGTTTTTCGTCATAATCATTTTTCTTTTCGGCTTAATCATCAAATAAATCTTGAATTAGGGCACAATTTGCAATTTTGGACTTCAATTATGAGTTGCAATCTTAACCAAGATTAAAGAATATTTCTAATAAATAAGCCTTAAAGAGAGTTAGCTCTGGCAGCTTGTATGGGAATTGGGGGTTGGAATTAGTTGTTAGATAAATTGTCTGTAATGATACGATTCTCTTAATTTTGTTATGTTTTACCTTGTATGCTTAATTTTTTAAAGTTTTTTCCATGATTTCAACTGTGTTATGGGATATATATACACACACACACGAATCCATGCTATTTTTATTATTATTTTTTTGTATAAATTTTCACTTATTTCGCAAAACTAAATCAAAATTAAATAATGTTTCGCATCATGATTAAGAACTACTATGAATTCATAGTCACACTGGAAAGGTAGAAGGGTGTAATCTACAAACAAACTGCAAACGATCAAATAAACGATTTTTTTTGAAATGGACAAGCTGTTGCTTATTGAATGATGGTTTCTGTATATGCTATGGCCTACTTAATAAATCCGCCGTCTGTGAACGACATGTCGTTCCAGGACAGCCCATGAAAGTCCAAGTAAACCGTTCTGGTTGGGCCACCGTACACGATTTTTTTTTTCTTGGTATGGGCCCAATACTTAATTTCGGAAAATTGTGGGTAATTATTTATTCATTTATTTAAAAAAAAATGGCAAAGTAATTCCATGATTTCCGTTCTTAATATGTGTCCCAGAATTCTCACTTCACATCTGCATGTAAGACAAAATAATAAAATATTATTAAAAATTAAAAAGAAAATCAACAACTCAACCCCTAAAGTTGCAGAAAAATGAACATAACTGAAGGGAAAGAGAAGACTGATGATATTGATAATGATGTAGATATAAATCTGCTTCACACACGAATGAACCTAGTCTTTATCGGATAAGGTATTCTGCTTTTGCAAATAACAATTTTAGCTTTTTTGGTATGTATTATATGAAATTACTTGCAATAGAGACGAACTTTAAAATTAATTTCAAGTAAATCAATAAGTTTTTTTTTTTATAAAATTAAATTTAGATGGATCAAAAATAATTTTTTCTGTATAAAATGCTAAATTTAAATAAATTATGTAAAAAATTTTATATAAATTCTTAAAATTTTAATTTTATTGGAGTGACCAAGCCCACCCCTCTATTCATCCCTAAAAAATAATATATAGTAAAATTTTTATAAATTAATAATATTGAACTAATAAATTTTATTAATTAAAAAAAATATTAAATAATTGATAAATTAATAATTTATTAATTTAAAAAGAGTATTTATAATTTAACAAATAATATTTAATCAATTAAAAAATTAGTATGTTTTATTAATTTTGTAATCAATTCAAATTAAATGAATTAAATAAAATAATATATGATAAATTAAATATAAATTAATTAAAATGAAAAAAAATATTATGAATTTAATAAATTAAACATAAAAATATATATAAATTAAATATAAATACATGAGTATAATTATTTAAATTTAAATTTAAATAATTTTTATATAAATTACTTTAAAATATCTCTTATATATTTTATAGTTAAAATAACTTCTCATTTAAAAAAATATTTAAAAATCAATCATAACATATAAAATGCGTATAAGTAAAGTATTATATGAGAATAGTAAAAAGCATTCCACATATATTAAAAAAAAATTATAACAATAAATTTTTGATAAATTCATTTAAAAGTTAGTCAATATATAATATCAAATATAATTAAATGAAATTAGAAATAATAACACACTTAAAATATTAACAACACTTTATAAATTTTTATTGTAATTTGAGAATTCAACATCATAATTTCTAAATACAATAAAATAAATTAAAGATAATATTAAATTAGATTTAAATTTCAAGAAAAATAAGTAATAATAAAAAAATATTTTAATAAGGTATTAAAATTTATTATATATATAATATCAGTAAATTATTAATTTAATTTATTAGCTTAAATTAACATTAAAAAAATTATTAATTTATTAAATATTAATTTATAGAGATTTTATTGTATACGTAACATGTAACAGCACATGCACTTTTTAATGAGACAAAGCACAGCAAAAAAAAAAAAAAATTTAAAATAATTATGTTATAAGGTATATATTATAATTAATTATTTAAATTATAAATATATATTATAATTAATATATTAATTTATCAGATAATAATTATATTATAAATTAAATATTATAATTAATTATTTAAATTATGAAATATATTGTAATTAATATATCAGCGTATTAAATTATTAATTCATAATATAATGTAACGGATTTATTTTATTTAAGTTAATAGGCTTTCGACTAAACCAAAACTTAAAAATAAAAATAAATAAATTCCAAAAAAAAAATTGGTATTTTTAACGTAGTTTTCAATCAGATACAAATACAAATACATATCTCTCAAAAACGAAAAATCCATTTTTACTCTAAAAAACCCGCGAATTTATATCCCTTTTTTGGGTGTCCATCTCTTCTTTTTGGCGCTCAACTCTCTTCTATTGTAACCTCATAGATACAATTCTCAGGTTTGCTCTTTTATACTTCAAAATTGTACTTCTTTTGTTTTTCTTTTATTCCCTTTTTTGATTATTATTCTATTTGCAATTGTGTCCTTTTTCTTTGTTTCTACAGTTCTCTCTGTCTCTCGCACACTGCATTTTAGGGTTTCAACTTTCAATTTTCTTTACTCCCTTGAAATCTAAGGTTTTAAGCACGTCCAACTTCAACTTGTACATTAATTTATTTAATTTTTATTGTATTTATATGTGTATTGAATCCATTGAAAAACGTTTTAAGTGTTGTAATTAATTGGTATTTTGTCTGTGGGTATGTTAATTGAGTTTAGTGAATGATTTGGGAACTAATGGATTTTGAGTTCTGGGTTGGGTCAGTGTGAGATGGCACCTCAGAGGTGAAGTCTCATTCTGTTGTTAGAGGCATATATTCAGAACCTTTCTTCATGCTATTATAATTTATTTTCAGATTTGAAGAGCAAGTTCAAAAATTTCCTGTGAATGATATTGCTCCATAGTACATCTGCTTTCCACCTTAAAATTGAGGCTGGATAATGAGTGGCCTATATCTAGCTATTAATAGTGAGTGGCCAACTTCAGCATGGTCACTATTACATCATTTGTTGTAAATCTTAGAAATGCTTCTACTAGCTGTTATTTTCTTCCTTTCGAAATGATTTACATTTATTGGCTTCTGCTTGGCCCATTTATCTACTCTCAGCCTTTTGCTCTTGCAGTTGCTGTTGCCTTTAACATGTTAATAAATGGCAAAATTCAAACACTTGGGCTTCTTGAAGTGCGTATTGGCAAGGACATCTTTAATGCTGTCATTTTAGCTACTTTTAGAAAAACACATTTTTGGATTTTTTGGCCTAAATTAGCTGGGGCTATGACCTCAAATAGACCATAAATATCTTATGCTCCATGTTACAGTTGCTTCAGTTCCATATTTCCTCATGAACTTTCTGGTCTTGGCTCTAGGATGAGGCTTGCTATTGATGAATCACCATGTAATGCTGAACAAGTAAGTGAAAACTTTTCTTATACATCATTTGATTTTCCTAATCATTGACTTTTTTGTAGTATCATTGTTTAATAAGTCAAATTGGCCATATTTTTTCCTTTTTCTTTATTTAATGATTGAACTATGTTTCAGTGATCCATTTTTTCTTCTATTTCTCTCTTCCTCCCCTCTTTAACCTGGGTAATTATGTGAGCAGGTCATTGACCTAATTTCAGCAGTGAAAGAGCTACATGGGCTTAGCTCCCAGGAGCTTAATAAATTAATGAGGGACTCTGAAAATTTTATAATTCACTTCCAAACTGAAAAAGGATCACATGTAAAGGTGAGAAAACAAAATTGTCACAATCACCCTTATGCTTTCCTATTTACAACTGTCTTGCATCTTAAATTGTGTTTTTTTCAGATTGATGTGGAAAAGCTGGCAGGCTTTCTTCCTTTGCATCTTATTGCAGTGCTTGTGTCATCTGATAAAGATGAATTGCTGTTGAGATATCTATTATGCGGTATTCGGCTTTTGCATTCCCTGTGTGACCTAGCACCTCGACATACTAAACTTGAGCAGGTTGCACTTAGTGAGCCTTGTATAAGGTTTCCTTTTGCTTTTTATGTGATATCATGTTGTGTTTATTTCCTTTAGCAGTAAAGACTTGACGAACTACTAGAAAATGGATGCATGATATCTTCTTTGCTCCTTTGGGCATTATATCTAGAAAGATTGAGTGAAATTATTAAGTAAACATAACTCTGATATTCTTTTTTGTTGATTTTACAGATTTTGCTTGATGATGTAAAAGTTTCAGAACAACTGTTAGATCTGGTGTTTTATGTACTAATTGTTCTTAGTGGTGTTAGACAGGTAATCTTAATTATTTTCTTCAATGTTTTACTTCCAATTCTATTTATTTTTACCAGGACTCATTTTCATGGTATAGGAAAATCACAACTTGAGCTTCATTCCCCTCCTGCATTCAGCATTGGTAGTGTGCACTCTATATCTATTAACAGGTTGTATAGCGTCACAGTGGCAAGATCTTGTTCAGGTGTTGCTTGCACACCCCAAGGTACAATTTCCACAACATGATTTGTTTCAGCTTTTATTTGGGAGAAATAGTTTGGAAACATTATGAGATCATTACGCAAGGCCTTGTTTCTTTAATTTTAGTTCTTCCATTAGTTAACTCCTTCCTTAATCATTTAAGATCATATCACACTTTCGAGTTTTAAGTTCATAAGATTGAGACACCTTTGCACTTTCTAATATTGAAATTTCTATTATAGGTTGACATATTTATGGATGCAGCTTTTGAAGCAGTACATGTAGCCATCAGGTTTCTTCAGGTGAAGCTGTCAGCTCAACATGCTAATTTTCATGTGAGATCAAGTCCAACAGCTGAGCAAATAGTGAATTATCTATTCCAACAATGCGAGGCTTCTTTACAGTTTCTTCAATCATTATGCCAGCAAAAATTGTTCAGGGAGCGCCTTCTTAGGAACAAGGTTTCTTCAGCAAAAATTGGATGAAATAAAACTCTGGTTCTATCTGTCTGGAATAAAATCACGTGTCTGGAGATTTCAGCCATATTGTTTTCTATAAGCCTGAATAAGATGGGAGAAAAGTTGTGAAGTCAAGCTGGAAGGTGGGGGGTTTCTTAGATAGTGTACTCTATGTGGAGAAAAAGCCGGGAGGAGAGTTGGCTGGAGAAACAGGAGATGGACTGTTATAACATTTTGATGGGGCTGGAAAAAGATCAAAATTATTACAATTGCGAAATATTGCATAAGATCATTTATTTTGTGTAAATTATATTTGCATGGATGATCTCCTTGATCACATCTAATATTCTCATGATGTAATTCATGTTTTTCATTATCTTAGTAAAATGTCTGGTTTCATACCATGCCAGGAACTATGTGGAAAGGGTGGTGTTCTTTTTCTGGCCCAGGCCATTTTGAAGTTAAAGATCACCCCTCCTTTTGTAGAATCTTCTACGGTTGTTGCTGCTCTATCCAGGCTGAAAGCGAAAGTTCTTTCAATTGTAAGTCCTAGTAATAATAATGCTTACAATGCTTTATAATCTTTTATAGGTTCTTAATGTTAATGCACTATCATTTACCAATCTGTTTGTCGCACTATTAATGCAGGTATTGCATCTATGTGAAGCAGAAAGTATTTCGTACCTTGATGAGGTAGCAAGCTCTCCTGGAAGCCTTAATTTGGCCAAGTCGGTTGCATTAGAGGTTAGTTTGTGATGGTTACGAAGATCCTACAATATTCATATCATCTGCTACTGCCTGTTGACTGGCTCTGCAGATATTGACTGTATACCCCATATTTTGTATTTTTTTTTTTTGGCACCTGGCATATCCACTACACTGAAATTTTCTTGACAAAATGGATTTTCAACTTCAAAAATACTAGTTGCTTTTGAGAGACCTATTCTGGCTAGTTTTTCCATTTACTTTTTCAGTATCAACTCATATGAGATTGTCCTTTGAGTACCTTGCAAAAAGGGCTGTTTGACTTGAAGTTTTTTGTGCTGGAGAAAATGAGGCTGGATTTATTGACTCGTCTATGAACTAAATTTGTCCAATTTGCTTTTTCCTAGATCAACTCTTATATTTTGGAGCAGCTTTTATCAAGGTTCTCGCTTTAATACAGTTTTTATAATGTAGGTTCTTGAATTATTAAAGGTTGCACTTACTAAAGATCCCAAACATCCAAGTGCTTGTTCTGAAAGAACTATTCCCATGGGCCTTCTGCGACTCAATGCAATGCGTCTGGCTGATATTTTCTCAGATGATTCAAATTTTCGATCTTACATTTTATCATGCTTTGTAAGTTATCATTAGATTTCATTGGCTGAATATTTAGTTCCGTTGTCTTCTAGGAAATTGCTGCAGTGACATCCTGAGTCAACTTATCTCAGTTGCAGAAAGATTGTATAGAGTACTTTGTTGTTTCATAAGAAATTACATAATTCAGAAAAAAACCTTGTTGATGTACTTTTGGTAAATATATGAAGTCAATGCAACATTTACCTGATTTTGATGTGTATATTTTGAATACATATGTATCATGCATTTATGCTTCAAAGCATACATTATGAATATTTTCATGACTTTTTGTTTTCTTTTCTTCTGTTTCCCTCCTTTTATCCCTTCTGTTTCAAATCTCAATACATCTCCTAGACCAGGGTTCTGACTGCCATATTTTCACTACCTCATGGAGTGTTCTTATCCATTTGGTGTTCTTCTGGACTTCCACCAAGGGAGGAGGATGCTACTCTGGAATATGATGTATTTACAGCAGCTGGATGGGTTTTGGACACGTTTTCATCACTTAACTTATCGAATGCTGTAAATTTAGAAATTAATTTAATTCCCAGCAACATGCCTCAAACTACCTATGCTCATCAGAGAACATCATTATTTGTCAAAGTGATTGCCAACCTTCACTGTTTTGTCCCCAACATTTGTGAAGGTCAGTTAGTTTACTCGGATGATCTTCTGAAATTTTCATAACAAGCTTGATCTGCTCCCTTGATTACATTTATCAACCTTTTGTTGTAATCCACAGAGCAAGAAAAGAATCTCTTCCTTCGCAAGTTCCTTGAGTGCATGCGGATGGATCCATCTGAATCTTTGCCTGGATTTTCTTTTACTTCTGGTGCTCACAAAGCTATCACTGTTTGCAAGAATCTACGTAAGCATGACCTCTCCATTCTCAATGCAACTTTTTACAAGTTATTTTTCTTACAAGTAACTTGCACGTGTAGGTTCATTGCTAAGCCATTCAGAGTCTCTGATTCCTAACTTTTTGAATGAAGAGGATGTACAGCTCTTAAGGTGATTCAGGCGTCAGACACATTTCTTTCTTCCTACAAGTGTTCTTTTCTTTTAAGTGTGAATATCATGACCAATGAATGAAAATGAACAGCTATTGCCTTGATTGCTCATGTATAATTAGGACCACACTCTTAACTTGGTAGAGGTATTGAGATATTAGACAGGTCTGACCAACACATATCAAGGCTACAAAACCGTGCAGATAATCATTGGTAAATTACTGTGACATTCCTGAGGTTTTCCATAATTAACTCTTTAGCACTTTTAGTCCCCAAGGTTTGTGGAGGACCCAATATTCTTCTTGTTTGTAGAATTATGAATTTTTTTACTAGACTTTAGTCCTTAACATTGTAACTTATTTTAAAACATAATGTATTTCAGTCCTTGAGTTATTATATAATAAAACACTTCAGTCCCTCAAAATCTTGTACTTTTCATTGAAGCTAGTGTTGGGACCCGGTGCTAATTTTGAAACAACGGGGACTAAATTGTTAATTATGGCAAACCTCAAGTGTTTTTATAGTAATATATCAATAATTGTTTTTTCTTCTCCTCTCACATATGTTTAACAGCTCATAGTTTGTCTTAGCCACTTAGGCATATGAACACAGTTCAAAAATTCTGAAGACATTTTGATGTGCGTGGAACTAAATGCAGAACTGATATAGGGAAGGTTATGTCAAGTGCCCCTGCTATAAGTTTGGCTAATCTCTGCTAACCTGTGGTTGACCATTGTCATAGGACTAGACGTGGAATTACAAAAACCATAGAAACTAATTGCCAAGTGACTGCACTTGTAGATTGAAGTTTCATATTTCCCCCATCTTGCTGTAACGGACTGGCAGGATCTTATCCGATATACTGGCAGGCTTAGTTGCATAATGACGTGCTGAAATTAGATTGCTAGTTGGGGCTTGTTATTTCTTCAAATCAAGAAGTAAGCCAGAAATGCATCAACTTGGGGAGAACTCAAATAGCAGGCACAATGAGATAGCAGTACTGATTAGTCAATCTCATATTATAGCAACCTATTGAGGCCGAGGAAGCATTAGCCAATTGTAGATAATCGTTCTATTTTAGCTACAATGTCTTTATGGTGCTGTAATATCAAGATGGAATTTGGCTTCTTTGGTCCGTATATGTGGTGCCTGCTCAGTGCACAAACGCTTTAAAACATATCCTGTTTCAATTCACATTGGTTAGACAGTGTATTTAGTTTTTTTGATGATTTAATATTTTGTTGTAGGGTGTTCTTTAACCAATTACAAGCATTGATTAGTCCTGCTGATTTTGAAGAAAACCAGGTTCGAGTACGTCTTTTTTCCTTGTAGTAGTAACAATAACATGTTATTGTTATTATGAGTCTAATTCTGTTTCTACCACGTCAATTTCCCCTTTCTATTTTGCCTATTAATAAAAAAAAAAGTTTGCAAATTATGCTGTTGGAGTAAATTCTGGAAATCAAATTTGAAAGGTCAATATCTTTGGATAAGTTCTCAAAACTTGACATCAACGAGCTTCATCAGGTAACTTCTGGCTCAGTTTAATTTATATGGATATAGGAAGGTCATTCAGGTGATGGAATTAACAAATTGGCAAGAATCCAAACTCTAGTCTTTTCATTATTGGTTCAGTTTGACCATTGCACTATCAGCCTATGGCAGCTAGTTCTCAGTTCTACTAGCTCTACCAAAATCAAAGGTCTCTTTACAATTAATTAATAACATAGAATATTTTTGGCTGATTTAATATTTTAGCCATTTCTAGCTAGGGGTGGCATTGGCTTGGCTCAAGCTTGAAAAAAATAAGAGGCCCTGAGTATTCCTCCCTGGCTGGGCTCAAATGCCTAAGCCAGCCCTAAAAATATTTTATATTTTGGGCCAGGCTTGGGCTTGAAACATCCATGCCCAGGCTTGGCCTCAAATTTAGGCCCAAGTCCCTTAATTTCCAGGTTCAAATTCGGGCCAGCCTGCAGGCTGCTTGGTTCATGTCCATTCTAAATCCAGCTTAAAACTACGTGACATTTGTCATGGTATTGGATCTCAAATTTTTAAGGATGATTGTATACGTTCTAACTTCTAATGTTGTCCCTACTCCCTTGAGTTCTTATTGGTTACATTGCCATTGTTTTCTAAACCCTAATAAATTGGATTCCTTTTAGGAGGCTCAAACTACAGGGGATTACCCACCTTTAGTGAAGAAGGAATCTTCAAATCTTAATAACATAAGCAGTAATCAGAAAGAGGAGATGTCTGAGAATTCTGCTTCCCAAGGTGAGCAGCTTAATTTCAGAAATGAGCATATGAATCATGGTGATGATGCTACGAGGGCATACAAAGATAAATCTGGTGGGACTTCATCTGCTGTTTTAAGAGAGATTGACAGGGATTTTCAGAATGTTGAAACAAGCGGTTCAGATACAAGTTCAACACGAGGAAATAATCTTGTTGGCCAAGTGAGGAATGGTGACTTCACCAACTCAAGTGAGCATGTAAAAGAAAATGGCTGTCAAGGAATTCAAGAAGATGAAAAAGCTGAAACTACTCAATTTGAAGAAAAGCATCCTAGAAAGCGGAAACGAACTATAATGAATGACTATCAAATGACACTGATTGAGAAGGCCTTGGTGGATGAACCTGATATGCAGCGGAATGCAGCTTCTATACGGTCATGGGCTGATAAATTAAGTCTTCATGTATGTAAAATGCACATCTAGTAGTATTCATACCGTAAGTTAATTTTGCTAATTTCTAGCCAATAACATGCTTTGTCTTGCCTAACAAATTTCTACATTGTTTTCCAGGGTTCAGAGGTTACATTTTCACAGCTAAAAAATTGGTGAGAAAGCTTCACTTTTTTCAAATAATTTTGCACTCTATGGTTTAAGGACGTTTTTCTTTCCTTAAGATTTCACAGCTTCTGATAATCAAGATGACATCAGAATAGAAAAGAAAGTTTTATTCTTAATGCCTTATTCCTGGTTCGGATCTATAGATTGCTTACAATCAAATGTAACCATCAGGGAAAATATGCTAAGTGGAAGTTATTAACCAGAGTAATGGAAATTTATATACCTGTATCAAAAGCAGTTGTTGGTGTCCATTATAACCATTAAACAGTCACACAAACACAAGTTATCACTTGTAAAAACTCATGGTTTGCTTGAACCATTTGTTGTTTTAGTTGAGTGGTGCATAGTAGGAGATAATTGCATTTTTTACTTTCATTTTCTATTTCTTAAGCTTATTTAGTTTTTACGCCAAAAAGTTTTTTGTGGTATATCTTTTATGCATGATAGATGTAAACCATAGATTTTCAACATTTCCACTAGATGCATTTAATTTAAATACTGGGGGATATAGGTACTTGGCATATGAACTTTGTAAAGATTGAATATAAGAAAAGATAATTTTACGCCTGTAGTTAGAATTTCTTTATCTATTTTATTGATGTTTGAGATTCTCTTCCTTTGTATTGTCTTTTATGTTTCTAGAGAACTCAGAATATGTATGGCAGGATTTGAGTTACAAGGAGGAAGTAATCCTGGCATTCTGTCATGTTTTGATTGGTTAGTCTTTTAATAAACATATGCTTATATTTTGTGTTACTACAGGCTCAACAATAGAAAGGCAAGATTAGCACGTGCTGGTAAGGATGTCAATGCTCGTTCAGAAAAGAAAGCTGTTTCAGCACCAAGGCATTCACACGACTCATCTGAGAGCCACGGTGAAGATAATGTCCCATCAAGTGCAAGACTTATTCCAAGCATATGTAGAATTGGTACTGGTGAAAATGCTGAGACTTCTTTAGCTGAATTTGTTGGCATTGGTGCTGCAGAATTTGTTCAGTGTAAGCCAGGTCAATATGTTGTGCTTGTAGATGAGCAAGGGGAGCAGATTGGCAAGGCAAAAGTATATCAGGTGCAAGGTAAATGGTACGGAAAGAGCTTGGATGAATCACAGACGTGTGTTGTGGATATTACTGAGCTTAAGATTGAGAGATGGGTGAGGCTTCCATACCCATCTGAAGCCATCGGCACTACATTTAATGAGGCTGAAACAAAGCTTGGGGTAATGAGAGTGTTGTGGGATTCAAAAAAAATATTTATGTTTGGGCCACAACATTGATCTTGGTAGAATGTTAGTGCACATAGCATTTTGTCACCATCAGTATAGTTTTAATTTATTAGATTCTAGTTTCGTTTTACCTTGTTTTTCTGATAATCTTTTTTGGTTTTATCGTTGGTTTTGGAGTGGGGAGGAAAATCATATATTAGGGTTTCAACGATTATCATTTGGGTAAATTCCCTAATTATACCTAACACAGAATTTGCGAGTTAATTCTCCATGCAGCATTTAATTGCAGCTTATTAAGGAGATATTTCAATAATAAAATGTCATTGATGTTTCTTTCAGAATTATCAGGCTTAAAGCCCTCAATGAAAAAAATTAAATTTTTTGAAGCTCTTAAAACATTCAATGGAGTAGTATGTGATTAGAAAATCTAGTGTTCTTTTTTTTTAATTGTATTTTGTTTTATGCTGCTATGACTGAGACCTTAAAAACCATACACAAATAATTAGAAAAAAAAATTGTCTCCCAACAATTCAGATCCTGCCTAAAATTCCTCGTTTCCTTCTCTCCTCTGCGTCAACACTCTCATGTTATAGAGAGACTCACTTCTCAACACATTATTCAGATTCGAAGCCAGAGAGAAGAGAATGAGCTCATTTGGTGGCCGCCTGAGCCAGTTCTCGAGCTGGCTCGCCTCGTCGTTGATTCTGGCGAGGATCCTGACGCAATGTATCGAGCTCTAGATCCTATTATCTTACCTGTAAGTTCATATAAGCATATGTTTATGCTCTGAGACTTGTTATCTGTTCAAGATTGCTATAGTAACTAAAATATGTTTTCTCTAGTAACTAAGCATATGTTTATACCGCTGGTGCCAGTATTTGGCACAGGTGCAGGCTCAATAGCAATTTTTCTGCTCTTCTTCTTCGAGCTGCTGTGATTGACGGTGCTTTCTCATTTTCTAATTATTTGCAGTTATGCCCAAGGGATGAATTTAATGAGGGCTAAGAGCGTTGAAAAGGGTTGGAATTTGAATTTGCGGGAGTTTGCGGAGGAGAAAGAAGAATTGTGTGTTAGGGTTTGAAGATTTTCTTTTAATTTTTATTTTAAATTAATTTATAATTATAATTTTAATATTTTCTGATTATTTAAAACATAATTTTTAACATTTTATTATTTAAAAATATAAATGACACTCACAAAATCACTTTATCAACTTGAATTAATATTATTAGTTTAAGCCTTCAATGGATTAAAAATTGTGAATAAAGAACTTTTTTTTTTTTTTCTCTGTGACGTAAGTTGAATTTTTTATTTAACTTCAAGCTGGGAAGTCTTTAAAAAGAATTGGGATCTACAGTTAGTCGTCACTATACTTGGTTAAATACTCGAAGGCTCTTTTAGGTTTATCGACATTTTGCTAGTTATAACCTTACTAGTGAAAACGACCACTCGTTCTATTTTGGTCATTTACGGTCTCACCCAATTTGTCAATCCCCTTGTTATTTCCCTAAATTGAATGACGGGTTCATCACCCAATCACTTTTTTAAAGTTTTTCCCCTCTCTTTCAACATATTAGCAATTCAAAGAGAGATGCGCTAATGAATTGTTGATAAAGACGCAGTTAAGCAAGGGGGGAATGCACAAAGTGGGATTTTGAACTTGTGCAGCGCCTATCAAAACCTCCATTCTGCAACAGGAACTGTACGTTTTTCTCGTATTCGTACCCATTTTTTTGGTTAGGTTGTTTTTGTAATATCTACATTGAAATGGTTTGATTATTCCTTTTTGCTAGTTCTTGAATTTTCTTTAAGCTTTTTTTTTTTTTTTTTATTATATTTCTGGTATAGATGACTATAATAAATTGCGGTACAGGTGTTCGTTAAAATGACTCAATGAGATCTTTTTACCTTATCTTTCTGCGTAAATTCTTTCCTGTTATATAGGTTGAAAGCACAAATCATGGAAGGAGGAAACTTGGCGTGTCTAAAAGATATAGTGCCTTCAGCTCAAACCAACATAAACACAAAATTTATACTTCTAGACAAAGGCAGAATAGCAATGGAAGGGCAAAACAAGACTTGCTTGGCTCTGGTGGCTGACGAGACAGCTTCTGTTCTCTTCCAGCTATGGGGGTACGAGTGTGATGCTTTTGAGGCTGGTGATATTATTGGTTTAGCTAATGGGATTTTCTCCTATAATAGGAATAATCTTGTTTTGAGAGCAGGTAAGAGAGGAACCATAGAGAAGGTTGGAGAATTTACTATGGCATTTGTGGAGACACCTAATATGAGTGAGATTCGTTGGGTTCCAGACCCTAATAATCCAAAGAAATATGTGCAGGAATCAGTTATTTCCACCCATTCCCGGATTTTCCCTCCCTTGCCTTAAAATGAATGTGTTTTCCAAGGCATTGAGACAAATTTTCATGCCACAATGCCAAGATGTAGTCCTAGAAAAGAATTGCAGTTTCTGTTCTATATGAAGTCGCAAATGTGTTGTCCTCAATCTTCAGTTCCTACAGGAGAACGAATAATATGATTTCATTATTCAATTCAATTCAATTTTATTAGATCCAGTTGAAAAGGTGCATTTCATTCTGAAAAGAAAAAACGGAAGGTGTATTTGAAATTAAGGTTGATCTTTTAAATGTATTTGAAGTTCAAAATTATAAAAAATGCATAACTTCAAAGCTATATAAATGGGAAAAATAGAGTTGAATCCATTTATGGATTTTCAGGTTATATTCATTCAGAAATTTAAAAACAACAATCTGAAGATAATCGTCAATCCAAATCTAATGTAATCACATTATCAATGTTACTCGTTAAAAAAACAAATCAAATAAACTTAATATTAGACTACATGTCTCTTTGACACCGTTTGTATTACAATGCACAAAAACTAACCCAACTTCCCTCCCTATAAATTATCAACAGCAGAAGAAATACAAACACTATCCTTGCTCATACTCATTGTACATATATTACACACACTGATTAAGAGCTAAACTTTAATCATTTTCGAGCAGTGTATGCTAGACAAGGCCTTTTTTTATCTTTTGCAACTTGTACATCTTAAAGTACAACACGATATTTTGCTTGAAATGAGGTCGAGCCTGTTGGCAAACATGGTAATATTGCAGTGAATTTCACCAATTACAAAAGTGGGTCTAATAACATCAGATATATGCAAGTGAGTTCCTGTCAAAATCAGGTTGTGGGCGACCCCTAGTTGGCGTAGGCGGTCTTTGGATGTTAAGCTCCTGCAAGACATTACAGGAGAGAAATATAAGCCCACCAATGAAAAATCTCTTTCCAGACTAGTTTAGACACCAAAGGACACTCGCAATGTTCAGAATGCAATAAAACTTACCTGCATCCATGTATCATCCATAACACGTTCTGGAGACGTCTCCGGTGATTGAAGAGGAGGTGGCAAGGGATGAATTAATTTTGGAACCACAACCAAACCCCTGCCAACAACTAGTATAGCTCCAGCATTGTTTGCAGTCCCTGTATGGTTATTGGAAATTAGGATGCATATACAAGGGTATCACAAAAAGAAAAACTTGAATTATTTAAGCTTACCACAATAGTTAGTTGCAGAGAAAAGTGTAATCAATTGACCTTGAGCAAACCGTTCAAACCCATCCATAACACATTCATGGGCCCTAATAATCAGCTGTAACTTATTTTTCTTGCAAAAGTCTGTTACACGGTCAGGCTGCAATTATGATAGAAAAAAGATTTCACTTGTATGATATTGAAATGCATTAGACTTCAACAGCATAGTACTGAAACAAGTGCTCCAAGACATTTATACCATATACAAGGACATTGAGACTATTATAGGTTTACAGCAATTAAACCCAGATGTTACATGCAGGTATAAGAGAAAAATTATAAATCCTCAACAGTTGCAAATTTTCAAGGTTCATGCTTTATATTTCACAATTAACATTAAAGTAATTCGTGGAGTCCCTTGGGTAGATTTTGTTCTATATAAGTACTTCATGCTAGATATGAGATTCTAACAACTACACTTGGCAGCAAAACTTTTAATTGAACACATCAATGGAACATATTGCACAATCATAAAATGAAGTACTATGATGCATCGAAAGTGAGTAGCAACTGATGACAAATATACCCCGAAAGTGACAAGACCAGGGCCTCTAGCATTTGGTCTCAAACCCTCTATGCTATCATTTTCTGTCGGATCAGACCTGCACATACAGATGCCATTAAACAAACCAATGGAAGCAATAATAGATAGCAAAAGAAGGGATAAATCAAAGAGATGCATACCATAAAAGATCCATTAGAATTATAGATCCAGCATCCATTGTTATGGGCCTTTCAATCTTCTCTATCTGCTCCACTGAATGAATAGATCTCCCTATACCACCATGCATACAAATGATTTTCTTCTCAACAAGTGCAGCAAGTGGAAGATAGTTGAACAATTGATTGAAGCGTGTCCATGTCCATATCCCATCGCTCTCTCCCTACAAAATTATTGGGTATCAGCACCACTAAAATTTTCAAACTAAAATAAACTGCAAATACTTACAAATTCCTGAACATTTTGAGTTTTGTTTGTTGAGTCTATATTCTTCAATTATGTGCTATGCAGCCATGAACATGCAAATTTAATGACATCAAGGACTTATTTAACAGCATAAACAAAAAAAAAATGAACAATTCATTAACATAGTTTGAATAACATTTTTAAAAAAATGCACTTTTTTTCCCTACGGAAATCATTGGCATTAGATAAAGGAAAATTTTATTTAGGAGCCTATAAATTTTTTGACTTTTCTCTTGCTGATCTGTCAAATCTTCGGAAATAATTTTTTTTTTTTTTATGTAATCTTAAAAACACCATTAGATCTCTCCTTTTTTAATTTTTTTTTTTTCATTAAATAAATTCTTAATTTCATTAAATTGGAAAGTTCATGGGCTCAATAACACAATTGAAGAATAGCGGCCCCATAGACTAATCTTGAAAAGTTCAAGGACTTGAAAATGGGTTTTACTTTACAACATGGATAACCGCATATCATATTCATCCATACCATTCTTTCAATGCATTCAAGACGAAACCCAAAGAGTGCATTTATGTCAGCAGCTTCATGGTTCCCACGTATCAGATGAACATTCTCAGGATATTCAATCTGCAAAAACAGAAGGCACAAGGAAGTCAAATATAAGAACAGATAAACATTGTTTTCCAAAACCTCAAAAGCACGGCTTTTACCTTAAGAGCAAGAAGCAAAGTTATAGTCTCTAAACTATGCTGCCCTCGATCAACATAGTCTCCTAAAAACAAATAGTCAATGTACCTGCAACATAAAAATGAACAAGCTGGTTTAACAACAATTCCAGAGGTATGGAAGCTTAGTCATAAAACTAAGCAAGACCATCGAAGGACATTTAGTGAACATTTGGCGCAATTTTTGGAAACAGTTTCCCATGATCATCCACCCCGCATCATATAAAGCAAACTAGTATTAGGGCAGTATCTTAGAACAATGTCAAAAACAGACTAGAACTGATAAATTGCCTGAACTTCATCATGGGAAGTAAAGATATTTGAATCAAAGGGTGAAATCAAAATACTTAATAGACCTCCCTCAATTGTGCCATAAGCATCAACCATGCAAATGAACAGAAACCAGGCAAAGATGCATGTTTGACACATGACACGTGGTGTCTTTAGAGGTTCATTACTACTCATTAATGAGAACCATGATTAGAGTAGTTTACTATTCAAATGAAATACAGAGACCGCATTTTATCACATTAAAACATTATAAATGACAATTTCTTTCTTGCAAATAAAAATTCTATAGCTTTCTATTCCAGGTCAGTATGCATTCTTTTTCATCCCTTTGAATTGTAAATTTGCTCAAGTACCGAATGATAGATGTTACACATGTAAGGTGCTTCCTTTTGTGTGATTCATTAACCAACAGGCCCATTTAGGCCAACTATGTCCGAAATTACAGCCTATCCAATGTCATAGCATCAATCAATGTAAAGAATCTGGATTTCTTATTACTATCTGTGTCTTTTAGATGTTGGATTTTGAGCCCAAAAAAATCTCACCAGCTTCT
Source organism: Aleurites moluccanus (assembly GCA_948193065.1). Taxonomy (NCBI): domain Eukaryota; kingdom Viridiplantae; phylum Streptophyta; class Magnoliopsida; order Malpighiales; family Euphorbiaceae; genus Aleurites; species Aleurites moluccanus. The sequence goes on from CANXYC011290483.1 coordinate 54,189, forward strand.
CATTAGTTTTTCCAGCAGAGGCTTCTTGCTTTCCTTCCCCTTCCACTACTTTATCATGCATCAATTTGAATCTTACCCACTATGCATGACAGTTTTTGCGTACCATTGTCATGATTGAACAAAGCAACATGAAAAAAAAAACAAATTTGCTGCAATTCACAATAACTTGGGCTTTCCACTGAGCCTTTCTTTAGCGCTGAAACTATAATTGCAGGTAAGATACTCCAAAATTCACCAAGCCTTGCTTTAGCGTTAAACTATAGTTTCAGCAAGATACTCCAAAATCCATATCCTTGAAAGGCATGTCTATTCTATTGGGTACATCTATATCAAATTAGAGTAGATTTATTTATTTTTAATGCAAAGGATTTCAAAGGCCTATCAATGTACTTCCATAATCACAGAGCATTTAGTTCCTTTAGTACCTCAATGAAACTAATGAAAATTGCAACACACTCCCCAACCCCCAACCCCTCACCCCAAAAGAAACAGGAGAGAGAGAATACAAAATAGAGCTGCTATTAGTCAATTCCCTGCATCATGCAATTATGTTGCCAAGCAACCAAATTCTAAAAACTACAAGGATACTTACGTGATGTCCCCTGCAGTGGAAGGAAATCCATATTCATCAAATAGACGCATCAAATCACCAAACTGACCATGAAGATCACCAAAAACTTTAACTGGAGCTTTCAATTGAAGAACTGTTAGCTCATGCATAAAGATCTGTTCAGCAGCATAGCAAAGTTCGCCAACTTCATAGGAATCCAGGAAAAACCTCCTATTAACAGGAGCTTTCCAGTTCCGAGGCCTAAGCAATGTAGAAATAATCTGCGAGATAATAAAGAATTATGATCTATCCCTTAAATACCTTAACAACACTCGTAAATTAACACCATTATCCATAGGAGTAAAATTGTTAACCTGCCTTTTTATGCAAGCCCTGAGGAGACTTTTGCCTGATGAACCTTTTGGCTGCATAGGGCATATCATTATTCATTGGAACCATTCGTCTGCTTTCATTTTCGAATTGATCTAATGACAACTGCCTCACCATCCCACCAAGGTTCCCCACGGCCTCTTTAGCTACCACAACCTGCAACAGCTAAACACTATGATTTTGCAGCTTGGCAATTGAAAGTACCACCCACATCTAAAGCAGACGAAGAGAACATACAGCTCTTGGATGAAGGCGAACATCAGCCTCAACATCACTACCATCTGAAGTTGCATCTGCAGTTTGTGAGTTGTCATCAGATACAGATGTCTCTTCAGCATTAGCAGATGCTGCCTGAGCAGCTTGCCAGACAGCACTAGCGGCCTCAGCTTCAGCAGCAGAAGCCTCCCGAAGTTTCTCCATGGAATTTTTATCCATGACACTAAAAAAGAATGCAGACCAATGAAATTTTTATAGGAGAAGCTGAACAGCTGAACTATGATAATCCCACAAGCATGCATATTTGTGCACAACATTCATACATGTGTGTGTGTGTGTGTGTGTGTGAGAGAGAGAGAGAGAGAGAGAGAGAGATGATTGAAACCTGATACCACCAGATGAAGGGATCTCTGGCCCACCATCTGAAATTGCTTCATAAGGATTTAAACTAGAATGATCTAATCTAGGACTTGTTATAGTTGAGGCTCTCTCAGATGTTAATACAGGAGAATTAATGTCTGACTGAAATGGTGAATTTTCTGCAACTAGAAAATCATCCAGCAGCAAATCTACGAAGAACAAATTAATTGGTTACGAAATGTGGATATCTCATCTCAACTACAAATTAAATATCATGGACCCACACAAACCAAATTTAATGTCCTTGAGGTTTAAAACTGAGATTACATTAAAGAATAAGAACTAAGCATGGTTCAGCAAATGAGTACAAACAAACCAAACAAGAAGACATACACATGAAACAGTCATATGAAAAATCCAATCTGACTATTAGTTCTCTATGCTAGGAGAAAAGTTCAATTACTAGTAGGCAGCGGATAACTAGCTAAGGCCAAACATATCAAAAAAAAAAAAAGGACTTCACTTGAACATATTCAGTAATATCAACTCAAAATTAAGACCAAAAGATTGGCCAAGAACTGAGATACACAAGCATGGCACAACTACATAACAGAGTTGAATTACAAGGATCATAAAGCAACGGACAAACCAAAACCAAAACCAAACATGCATATATCCATGCCTATACAAAATTTGGTTGCTAGGAAAAGGGAAATGAGAATGGGAATAGTCAACAAATTTTCATTTCCAGTTTCTAACACCAGGCCCATATGTGGGTATGGGAATCAAGTAATGCAGGCTATTCCAGGTTCAGTACCATTCCCTTATTTCAGATTACTACATATCCAGAGAAAATAAAGGCTCAATTCCAATTTTTAAACTCTCATTCTAAGCAATCAAACAGGGACTGGCCACTATTATCACAATTCCATTTGTGGTTAAGTGTTGTAAAGTATCAATAATCAAATCAACTAATCCCAGTGCCTTCAGCATAACCAGAAATAATCATTAAGAAACCCAATAACAATGGAGTTGCTTAACAATGTTGCAAGCAAGCAAACCTTCAAACAAAAATTTTATACAGTTGTGCCTTTTTATTTGCTAATGCAGTGCAACCATAGGTGGTAAAAACAGCTGCACAGTACAGTAACTTGGCTCCATATCATACTCATCCTTGCCATAGAAAGAAAGAGTGAACTTCAACCACCAAAAGGTTGTGAAAACAGAATGCCATTATAACTTAAAGAGTAAAAATACAACAGCACTTTTGCTAAGAAAATTATGCACTTACCAATGCATTATTATATATCTTTTGTTAAGCATCAAAGTTCTATCATGGAATTACAATTCTATATATTGTACAACATGATGCAATTTCATGCAGTCCTTAAACAATTTAAAAAAAGTTCAACAGGGTTCTTTCCAATTCCAATTGTTTTTTAGGTTTAATTTAACAAGCACACTAACACACCACATCACTCGAGTGTATTATTTCTTCCAAAATATTAAATACATCATATAGCCAATTCCAAATGTAACAATATATTTAAGTTACAAGCATAATCCAACCGAACTGCAGGCACAAGGATGGCACAAAATTTCCATGCAAAAAAGGAGAGTTACTACTCTGATTATGATAGATTCAGTATCCTACAGACAAACTCAATATTATTCACCAGCTCACTATAGACAACAGCCAGAGCAGTCAAACTTTGAACTCCACCTAACTCCATTATTGAATTTCATCATACAGAATAAAAGAAAAATCTGCATAACTACTTCTAAACTAAGGACTTCAGAAGAAAAAATAGTATTTTTAAACAACGCCAATATGCACACCATCACTCTCCTAGATGAATCCCACAATCCATAGTTGGCACATCATTACTGCTGTTAATTAGGTAACCAAATAAAAGATAGAAAGGATAAAAGTGGGTGGGTGCATGCATGTAGCAAATGCTATATTGTCTGGTGGATTGAATATAAATCAGGGGATGCCACAAGCAAATAAACATCAAAAGTAGTTCCTTCTTCACGTCCCAACCAAAGAGATTCTGCTTCTCCAAGTCCCAACTAAAATAAATATATCCCAATTGACGAACAGTTCTAGGCATATTTAGTAATGCGACTGTTACCTCCTCTTAGACCACCATAAACATATACGCGAACACCAACAGAAGCAGCTGCATGGCGACAACGACGCATTAGCTCCAAAGAAGGATCATATTCAGCATGTCCCTTGCTGGTTTTTGGTGAAGTTACAAGCCCATTTCTGTCCAGCCACACTCCAGCAGCAGTGTCCAACACTAAAAAAATACAAACAGCGCAGAAAATCAGATTAAATGTAATTTATTTTTTATGATAACAAGTGCTAAACAGACCAAAAGTTCACCTGCAACAGCTGCTTCACTTTCTACAGCACGTCCTCCCTTCAGGGCACCTCCTGAAACATGTAATCGTGCACCAACAAAAACCTGATAGCAAACAATGTTAAAGATCAATGAGAACAACCTTGCAAGTGTGATGTCATTATGGAGATAAACAGAAATGAAAAAGATACAAGTATCAAGACCAATGATCTCAGTCTTCTAGTTGCTCTGAATCAATAATTGAGCCTCAAGAACATTATAACTAGGGAACATAAACCTAGTAGGTACAAAGTTGTGGTCTACTGATCACTCACCGCAGCATGCTCATACCTCGGTGAAGGAGATACTCCAGGTGCAAGAGTCCACTCCCATTGACCATTCCTATGCATTAAAAGCCCATAAGCATCTCCAAGTGCCTATTATCAAATATCAATAGAACATTTATGAGAAATGAAATTATAAATAACTATAGTTCAGGAAAGGAAATTAGATTCAAGAAAATTTCTTAATGTGGAAGCATCAGCATGTTGGTATAATTTGAAAATAAATTTATGAGAAAGTTCACAGCAAAAGGAAAGTGACAGTAATAATTGTTGGAAATAGTAGGGAGGTGATTTCATAACTGAATAGAAATCCCAATTTCTCAATAGTGGAGGAGGAAATAGACAAGATTCTTATCCCACTTTTTTGTTGATTTCCAAGTCTTCTAATTAAGTTGAAAATGAAAAAAGAATCCATTTCTTTCACAAATGAGGCTCAGAATGCCTCATCTACTTTGATTAACTACAGTCAAAATTGGCACACACTGCATTTAGCCATGCTCATTTTATTTTAACCCAAAAGAAGAAGATTAAAAAAAAGAAGAAGCAAATACTAGGTTGGCATGCTGGAAAACAATATGCAATGCAGCATCCTGCTATAGTCTTGGTGCATAAAAATAATATGATGCAGTCAATTGCTTTACAATCCAAAGAAAATAAGAGATAATACCATCCCAGACAAATCTCTTCCACCACAAAGCAAAAACATGCCATCTGAACGGGCACTAGCAGTTGCATACCTATAAAGTAATGCCATACCATGTTAAATATGAAAAATAGACTGCTTAAAGAAACAAAAGCATAAAATTTTACAACTACTGGCAAACTAAATACACTTACATTCTAGCAGAAGGTCTATCCCCTTCAGGATTTAGTCGCTGCCATGCATAAGGCTTCTGGGCAGTATCTAAAGCCCATGCATCAGAGAGAACTCTTTTCCCTATTAATAATAGGAAATAAGCAATTACACCTCTTTTGATGCAAACCAAGATACATGATCATCATGTCAACACATTGACATACATTCCAACAGCCCATTCGCATATACACATAGAAATACACAAATTTAATGTAAATCTCCACGACAGACTAAGCTACCAAAGGTTGTGATTACAAATAGATTAACCTAAATCACTCAAATTTAACGCAAAAGGTTAACCATACAAGTAGAAAGAAGGAGATATTTCATGCAACAGAAAGTTCCTATCATGGCAGATTTTTTTTCCTAACATTCATTCCCACCCACATAAAATTAGAGTAAAAACCTTGCATGAGCAGTCTAAATTGATTCACTTCAACAATAATTGCTTGCATCACCATCCTTCATTTACTGAATTTTAGAAATACACAAATTTAATGTAAATCTCCACGACAGACTAAGCTACCAAAGGTTGTGATTACAAATAGATTAACCTAAATCACTCTCAAATTTAACGCAAAAGGTTAACCATACAAGTAGAAAGAAAGAGATATTTCATGCAACAGAGTGTTCCTATCATGACAGATTTTTTTTCCTAACATTCATTCCCACCCACATAAAATTAGAGTAAAAACCTTGCATGAGCAGTCTAAATTGATTCACTTCAACAATAATTGCTTGCATCACCGTCCTTCATATACTGAATTTTAGGATTCTTTAAAGCTTTCACCCTAATCAATATGAAAGCAAACAACTCATACAAATCACACTTTCCCTTTAGTTGGTCCCTTCTTGCAGTTTTGCCGAATAGATTCCAAAATCACACTTAATGAAAAGTATATACTGATATCATGAACATGAATACACGTGATAATTGGTTAAAAAAAATGATAAGGCGCCAATTAATCAAAACAGGCTCTGAGTTCTTATAGCAGAAACGCTTATCTGTTTGACCATGACATGGTCAAAGGAACCATAATCTAGGGCTCTCTCAAAATACATTTTAGTTAGAAATCTCTTGGTCTACAATCTGGCATCTTTTGGTAAATTTTGACATGGAAAAGGCAATATCCACAACCAACGCGAAAAAACTTAGCATGCTCTACCTAGCCAAAGTTGTTATGGCTTCAACACTTCCCGTTATTTATTGGACAATGTTTTCCAGATCAATAATCTTAATGCAAACTATCAAACTTCTTTACATCATTCAACATTAGAACATAATGCCTTCAAATTGATAAGTATAGTCTTGTTAACTCAACTACCATGTAAAAAATTTCAGCAGCCTAGGTCCTAGCCTCTAAGACCTATAAACTTTGTCACCCCAGCATAATGTGCACGGATTCTGAAATTACCATTTTTAATGCAATCCACATATCAGACTGAGAATATTGGTCCAACCAAAATGTTGTAAGGTACAAATGGAGTAAGGTGCATAATTGAGGGCCAATGGTCAACCTGAGAACATTTACAAAAACAGATTTATTGATCCAAATGCCCCTCCATTAAACAATGAATTCAGTTCCATATGAGTTTCTTGTGTTTCACTACTAGTAGTATTTAAATAAATAAACTTTTGCACCTTATCATAATGCTTTATAAAAGGAAAGGCAAAGAGCATCACAAGCACAAACATTTAAAAAAATAAAAAGAAAGAAAAAAAAAAAGCAAAACTTCTCACCGTCATTGCCACTGACAGTAACAAGGAATCTTTGGGCAACCAAATCCATGACATGACCATAGCGAGGCCCAGGACCCTGTCCTTGCACAACCACTCTACACTCGCATCAAGCAATGATAACATGGTAATTCTTCACAATTCAAAGATGACAGAAAAGAATAGAAGTGCTAGCCAAAACCTGAGTAATGAGATAACAGAAACTCACCGGTGCCACTTGAATTTGTCATTGGTCAGGTCAAGCACATAGAGATCATCGGTAGAATGCCCAGCAGGACCTATCCCGCCCTAGCCATGGATCACCAACCCGTGTTAGATAACAGAATATCCATTAATGTACTTAAATTCAAATCTTCCTTCATAATGCTTGGTTCAATCACCTGAAAGACAACCATAGTACCAACTGCTGCTGCTGCGTGCGCAGCCCTAGGAGACGGTGGTTCCCCGGCGGGTCGTATTCTAATCAAGGAAGAAGCACAGAGTAAAATTAAATTCAACTCCACCGTTTAGCACTCCCACCACCCGAAAAAAATAATAATAACAATTGCATAAACTACCTACCTTGTCCATTTCCTAGTAAGAACGTCATAAGAATGAACTGAATTGGTGACTCCGGCCAATCCTATAATAAATGAACAAGGAAATTGATTAAGCAACTGCAATATGTGTGTATGAGAGAAAAGGAAGAGAGAAAAATTATGAATCGTAACTGATGCCAGGAGCGGAAGAAGAACCGCCACCCTCAATTGCGGTGGCACCACCAAAGAGAATGAGGCGGGGACCAAGAATATTGGTGGCAGCAACAGCCGTTAACGTATGGGCGCATCGGGGACCAGGAGCATCTTCATCGGTATCCCAGCGAGACTCTAAGGGACGATAGGTTGGAGCCGGGTGGAGCCATGGCTTCGAACCCATTTGAGAGCCAAAATAAGCTCACCCGGATTCAGAATCAGAAAAAAATATCTACGAATTGTTATCAACGGAACCCTAAGACCGGAGCCCCGGTGCAAAGTGCGTGATTGTGGCGGTGCGGCCCGGGCTAAATCATCCGGACCATATTTCTTCCTTATCAGTATTATTATATATTTATTTATTACTATCATACAATAAATAATAAATAAACAATAATAATAATTACAATAATGAAATTAGAATTAATATAAGAGTTTGAATTTGACGCGAATTTTATAAAATTTTAATTTAAAAATAAAAATATTTATTTTGTTATCTATCTTATTTAAATATATTGAGAGAAATAATAATTATTTATTTATTAATTTTTTAAATATTTTTAATATTATTTTCTTATATATATATTTATTTATGTTACTTTTTTTACACATCTACATAAAAAATTATATTTTATATAAAAATAATTATAAAAATATGTGTACATAAATTAAATATAAATATAATATTAAAAATAAAAATATATATAATATATAGTTAAATTGAATTCGAAATAAATTATAATATTATTCATATCCAACTCAAATTTAAAATAAAAAATTTATCCATTTTCATATTAAATAAGTATTATTCGTTCTATTACTGTCCAATATTTATAATTTAATAGTAATTATTATTATAATAATAAACAAAAATAGAAAGGCAAAGAAATAATATAAAAAATAAAAGAAAAAAAAAATTATCGGTTGGATTTATTTGGTCTCATTAACTTTAGTCTCCAAGCGAGTGATTCAACCTTTAAGATTCATTTGTGTTAGGGATATAAATTATATTATATTAATGTTAATATATATTTTATTAATATTCAACGCAACTGCCAAACCCCACGCCAGCCTTAGACACTCTCACTTTTCCCCCACAAGATGGTTTCGTACACATTGACCCATTTGCCATCTCTTGTCAACGGATATAACTAATGCGTTGAAATTGGATACCTCTCCGGTTTTATATATAATAAAATATAGATAAATTATAATTTAGTCACTAAATTTTAATTTGAAAAATGAAGTGATCTCTATATTATGTGAAATACATGATTTAGTCTCTGAATTTTCACTAAGACTATTTAGTGCTTCCGTTTTTTTTTCTTATGTTTTTCGTTAAATTTTAAGTGAAATGACTAAAATATCTCTCATACATTATTAAATTTTCTATTATCTGTCATTATTCAACTCTCTTTTCTCTTCTCTCTCTCTATTTTTTTTTATCAGAATTTTCAACTCTCTTTTCTCTTCTCTCTCTCTTTTTTTTTTTTTGTCTTATTCTTCTTCCTCCTCAATCCGTTGCCCATCCTTCTCTTTCTTTTCTTTTATTCTCCTTTCCCTTCTCCCTCCCTCCCTCCCTCTCTCCTCTTCCCTTCTGGAAATTGTTACAACCACCATCTGTTCCACCTTCAGCCGTGTTCATTCGACCTCCAATCGTTGTTCGCTCCACCTGCAATCGCCACCGACAACTAGCCTCCAAGCAGTCCCTTCGCGAACCAGAAAATTTCATATTACATTTTTTAAATAGGTTTAATTTTATGTAATTAGTTAGATTTTATTTGTATATTTTGTGCTAGACTTTTGTATGTTATTTACTAAGAGTAATTAACTGGAATATTTTTCTGGATTTTTATGCTAAATTGGGAAAAAATAGGAATAAAATGTAATATACATCTTGGAAGAAAATATAAATAAAGTAGCGTAATCCAAAATTAGTTATTGAGGAAAAAAGAATTAGTTGTTGAGAAAATAAAATTTATTTGAAAATATTTATTGATGTTTGTGAAATAAATTAAATACTGGGATAAAATTAATTGATTTTTTTTAAGATACATTCGTAAAATATATAATTCTTATAAATTCTATAGGTAAAATTTTATTCTAGATGTTAAAAAATAAAAAAAAAAAAATTAAAGGTTTTTAAAGAAAAATTATTAATTTGAACAGTGGCAGGTGATAGAAAATTTAATAATGAATAAGGGGTATTTTAGTCATTTTACTTAAAATTTAACGGAAAAAGTAAGAAAAATGAACGGAAAGACTAAATAGTCTTACGGAGTGAAAATTCATGGACTAAATAATGTATTTCACATAATATAGGGACCACTTCATTTTTCGAACCAAAACTCAGGGACTAAATTATAATTTGCCCATAAAATATCTATAAATCAATAATTTTTATTATATAATAATTTTATATAATCCTGATTTAAATTAATAAATTAAATAAATATTCAATTAATTAATATTTTTTTAATTAATATAATTTAAAAATCTTAATAATATTAACTTATAAAAATATATATATGGTTTATTATTCGAATTCAGATCCTAAACTCGATTGACCCAATAAATTATTAATAGGGTTAATGAAAACTTGGTGAATTTTAGCTTGGACTTCATCAATCTAATTAAACTCTATTGAAGTGATTCTATATTTTGAAATTTAAATTTGAATTAAAAAAAGGTAAAATAAATTTGAATTAACCTGATTCGATCTGAATTCAATAATAAAACTAGACGTAACAATAAATTAAATTCTGTCGCTTTAAATATATATATATTATATTGAATGCCTTATTTTTTGGCCACCCAAATGAAGTGAGGTGGTTTGAAAATGCAATGTCAATAAAATTTAATCGTTGAATTGAACCATAAAAAATCATATTAATTTTAAACAATTCATAGAAAAAGAAAATAACTTGATATAATGGTGCATTACAATTGGGGTGGGTCTCATCATTAATTGGTCCCAGGGTGAGCTAACCTTACCAAGACTTGTGTACCTCGACGAGGAAATATACCCACTTTTTAGATTTTCTGTTAAGTTTGGAGAAAAAGTAAAAATTCTATTATTTGTGGTGTTATTTCAGTTCCAGAGAATTAACCAGGTCAGTTAGTCAACAAGCAAGGGTCAATATCTATCCCTTCCGTATAACATAGAAGCTAAAATGAATAATTTAAATAGCCAATTGCATGCGTGCAAGCTCTATGATGGAGCCAATTATTACGTGCCGCTTACAAGCTTTGTAAATTATAGCCACTGGCCCCCATTGCCCGTTTCATATACAACAAGTATAAGGCAGGTTGCGATTGATATTTTTTTATCAAATATAGAATGTCTGTCCTCAGTCTCACTAACATCTCACAACATAAATAATATAAAACAAAGGTAAAAAAAAAAAAAAAAAAAATCAAAGGTGTAGACCAAGAAAATAATTGAAGCCAGATGTTCCAGAATCTTTGAAAATTATTTGCATTTTATACCTAAAAACCCCGTCTACTTGAAGAATTTGCAATTACATTAGCAGGAATTTATCTGGCTCAATGTCAGTTAGAACATCTATTACGTTATCACCACAATACAAAATACACCTAGGACTCTATTAGGGGCATGGACTAGGGAACCTTGCATGAACCTTGTCAATTTCCTTGATAATTTCTGGTGTCAGCTTGACCTTGCAACCATTGAGAACCTCGTGGAGCTGCCATGACTTGGTAGCTCCAAAAATAGTACTTGCAACCAGAGGATGTTGCAAAACAAAAGCTACAAAATAGATGAAATTAGTAATATTTAAAAATTAAAATTAAAATTAAAAGCTGGATTAAGAAAGGTTGGTTGATCACACACAAATACATTAAATGATTAATTGATTTACGAGAATATTGATTAAGGACCACAACAACTAGAAGAAGGCAAGCAGATCTTTCATATTGAAGATGTAATGCGTGTTGATTCTATTACGCGATTGACAGAATTCCAATCTTAGCAACTCACCAGTTCAGAACCTGCAAGCAATCAGTGTATATTTTCCACTACCAAAGGCAAGCAGACATAACTTTAAAAACTAACTGAATGGAATATATTCTTCTCCATTTGCCAGTAGATAGCCAGGAAGAAAACCTAATTTGCCAGAATGAGTTTAATACGGGCTTCTAGAGAAATTTTAGCAAACCATTCTTAATTGAAAAACATGTAGTCATGGCCCCAATTCGATGTACACACCAAAATAATATAAAAATAGGATTAAAGAGTATTCAGATGTTCATTCATCTGAACAGTTAAAATAAAACTAAGAGGTTATTGTTATATTTATCTGATACATGAATAGCTATCATTGAAATTGGATATAATCCAACGCAATGGTACATCATTTCTATAGTCCAAGATACCTAAAACCAGAATGACTTCAGATGGATCCATTTCTAAACAATTTATAGAACCAAAGTGGAGCAAGCACTTCTCACTTGATGCAGTCATCACAGCCAATTTTTTTGAAGATGATATGCTAATATAAATTTCCCTATATGGGCATTTTGTGTCAGTTCCTTATGATGTGTCCCCCAAGAGTTATCTTTCTCTAATAGACCTTCTACAGGTGGCCACCACCCTATCTTGGAAAGTAAACTCAGTGTCAATACGCATGGCAGTTTCACTCCCTTAATGGGGATATATGATATGAATCATGAATACATGCCTTCTCATGGTCCAAAGATTCAGGACCACAATCTGCAGCATGTAAATATTCATAACTCAAGTTTTAGAATCTCAGAATTTATGTATCTCTCATGAATTTGTGGGAATATTAATTGAATATATTTTGGGAAAAATAGCAGAAGCTACAAAAAGTGGGATCTAAATAGGTTACCTTGCGAGTAATAGAGAAGTCATTGCTATTTAGAAGTTGAGCGTTGGAAACAAGGGAAAAAGCTCCTCTTGTAATCCTAGCCACAAATGGTTCTTTGAATTTGATGAGAGAGAGAAAGAGAGAGAGAGAGAGAGAGAGAGAGATGAACGGGGGATGGGTTGGGGGGGAGGGGGAGTCGTGCGAGAGAAAGGAGAGAGAAATTAAAATTTTTAAAAAATATTTTTTCATTTAGATTGATAATAAAGTAATAATATTTTTTTAAAATTTTGACCTGTAGGGTTATATTGCAACCAAGTTTCCAAATTGGGGTTTAATAGTCAAAAGCCTTAAAATGGAGTACAATTGCAAAAACACTCATAGTTTGGGTAGAAGGACCCATCAGACCAACATAACTAATCATGTACACGTGCAACTGCAAATGCACAAGCATATAAAGAGAGGTGTTTGAGAGAGAGATGTGGTTATCATACCAATTGCAAGAGATACAGGATGAAGACCATGCTTTTGTGCAATATCAAGGTATCCCTGCAAATAGAAGAAGATAGAGGGAATAAAAAAGTAATTAGAATGCAAAAAGTTCACTAGATATGCAAGCAAAGTAAAGAAGTGTTTTGCAGTTAACAAAGTTAAGTTAAGAAACCAAAGACATTCTACAGATATCTTCAAATGCTAACTATAAGCTGTTACATAACCCACTACTTTCTCTTGTTATGATATAAGCGCAATGCAAAACCATTACACAAGTGTCAAAGAAACACATGCACAGGAAGCACATCTGCACATCACATAAAAGGTCTTGTTATTTTAAAAAATATTTGAACCCAAAAAGGCAAAAACCCTTAAAAAAGCCCTAAACAATGTTATGTTGATGCTATGGGCCCTTCGCCCCTTACACTAAAGATATGATCTATAAGCCCTTCAACTCCACAATTCTGTCTTCAACTCCTCAATTTTGTCCTGTTGCAGTATTTAATGTGCAATAAACATGTTTACCAAACTCACCATTAGATGCAAGTGATCACTCACTAAGTATGCTTACTTAATTTTATTTTGATAGAGCACTAAGTATGCTGATTGGATCATCCAAAAAAAAAAGTCAAAAAAGCCCAAAAATGTAATAAATACAACTATGCATTTTTTTTCAATACTGATACTTAATGAGACCAAATCAAAGAGCTAAAGGACTAACATAACAACTTTCAGTTGAAAAGCTCAATAGCAAAATAGGCATAGTTCCAAGGGCTTTTTAATGGTGTTAGCCACTATCCGAATGCTTGTGTCTCTTATCAGTTCAAAAAGGTAAGTACAGTTATGCCATTTATCGCGATAAAGACCTGTGGAGGAAAGGGAAGAGGGGGAGGGGATGCAGTTCCAGTTCCCAATCAACTATGTTATATTTCTCAAACTGCATATTTTTGGCATTAGTCCACATGAATGATTTAAATAATTCATGCAACTTTTAGAAAGAAGTTTCATGCCTCTTGTAATCATTCAACAAACCCAGCAGAGAACAGTATTGAAGTTTTAACTGATAAGAATCTGCTCACCATAGTAGCTGCTTTTATCATGTTATTTGATAGGTTGTATCTTGATTCGCCTTCCATATACCTTCCTGAAAGGAGAAACAGGTAAAAGTCTATATCACAAGAATAAGGAAGGGGGAGTTAAATAGTGATCCACACAGAATTTTCACATAATACGTAAAAAATAATACATTTTGTGATCAACCTTTTAAAAGATTGAACCTGGCGTCAACTGGACCGCCATCAGGTGCAAAATACTTCCCAGAAAGTATGCCCATTGCCAGGGGACTGTATGCCAATAAGTAGATCCTAAAGAAGTTCAAGAGTGCAACAGAAATAAGGGGAATCTATGACAATTATTTTCAATAACAAAATCCAATAAACTTAGATCGCATAGATAAAACACAGTAAAAGTCTGCTGGATGAAAGTAGCTTTTGTTAAACATTTTAAACAAAATACTCAAAAAACAAAACTTGTGGTAAAGCTACTTCCTAATAAACACTAAACTAATCTCATAACAAATCAAAGGTATGCAACAAAAACAAAGAGTTTCCCCTAAGTACCACAACAAGTTCGAATTCTAATTCTGCCTCCTAATTCCTGTTCGTCAAGAGTCAGATCACCAATTGCTATAAACACTCTGAAACAGGAAGCATCAAATACAATGAAAATTTCTCTTGTTTCATGATCACCACAAGAAATGTCTTTTGCAACAATGTACTTTCTCCAGTCCTCCTTACTAATTGAAACAGAATCCTGGATAATGAAACTCTTCCTAACGTTTTTAAACATTTTCAACCCTCAAGTTACTTCTAACATCAACAAATATTCATAAGATCACAACATACCCCTCATGATGACAGCACTCGGCTAGTCCAGAATCAAAAGTTCGGCAGAGCAAGCTGTATGAGTTCTATCATCAAGACAATGAGTTGTGCATTAGCCTTAGCATGAAGAAATCATACACACATAGAGAAGAGGGCAATTGAACAAGGGAAAGACCGGCAAATATCACCAGTCTGAAGAGGAAAAAATGATACAACCTGTACAGAAACTATTTTTGGGTACCAAGTGACTCTTTCAGCAACCTGAAGGAACTTCATGATACCATATGGTGTTTCATTGCTAACTCCAACATATCTTATCTACAAATAAAATGTAAGGCTCAGTATTACTTCAATATCATGGTAGCGAATAATTGTCTATAAGCCCATGATGTAATCACTCACCTTGCCAACATCAACAGCTCTGCCAAGTGCATCGAGTTGTTCCTCAATATTGACTGAACAAAACTGTCGGCTGGGATGATACTCAGTTTCTCCAAACATTGGAACATAGCTTCAGAAACAGAAATAACTCACTTCAAAAGAATAGCGCAGAGTTGGAATGTTTGAAAACAATAATACGAGAGACTAGTTGTGAAATCTCCTACAATTATGTTCACTGAATATCTACTCAATTTCAAGAATACACCACCCTGCCCTACAGCCACTCCCATCCAATAGACAAGGAAAGAAAGAAAGAACATGGAGCAAGATCTACATACAAACCGATCAGGCCAGTGAATTTGATAAAGATCAATGTGGTCCATTTGCATTTGCATTAAGCTGCATCAATACAAAAATCAGAATTATATGACTATAATAAAATAGTAAAGATATAACATGAAGTACCATAAGACAGCATTTGGCCAATATGAAATATCATGCTTATAAACACCAAACATTATTTTAAAATGTTATTTGTTTTAGTTAACGAATAACAGAAAATAGTAAATGTTTGATTGACTGGAGCTCTGTATAAAACCTGACTGAATAAGGATTGGCCATTTAATTGTAAAATGAAGGATTATAATATCGGCTTTTCACCACCCTCTAGCCAATGGGATGCTGGAATCTTGTTAAAGCCGGGCAAAAAAAAAGTCTAAACATACCAATTGCTGAAATAAGTAGGTAAAGGCACTAGTTCGCCATATACTAACAAATGGATACATCCAATGCATTATGTATAAGATGATGCAAACACAAAGCATGGTGATATCAAAGTGAACATGCAAACACAACTCAAGTCAAACAAAAATCACCAGAGAATGTGGATATGAAAAATTAAAAATGAAGAAACAGAAATTGGTAGCCAATTCAACTAGTATGCGGAGCAGATCACAAATCAATTGCAGGTAGACCAACAAAGCATCAATATTCTATTCCAAATGACAGCATAAGAAGCTAGAATGCACACATGAAAATTGACCTATTATCAATGGCCTCAATAATGTTCTTGGCATCCAAACAGTTAGGTCCACCTCGAATCCAAGTCATTTGCCCTGAAGGTCCAGCAACCTGTATAAAAAACAGTGTATCATACTGAAACCAGAAGTAGCTAAGGGTGGGAAAGTTTAAAATTTGCACTAATTGAGAAAATTGAGTTTGAATATCAAAAATTCGGATTAGAAAATTAGAACAGAAATTCAATGATAAAAATATAAATGCAATTCGTGATAATTTTGCAAGATACTTAAGGGGCGTGCAATGGCATAAATCACACACAAATCACACATAATATAGAGCCACAAGATGACAAAGAAACCATTTCCAAGTTACAACAATATGGCACAAACAAAACTTTGGACTAACAAATACAAAGAGACATTACACATGCAAATCTCACAACCACATTATTACCTTTGTGGCTACCACAACACGATCCCGTGGGATCTTTTTTTCTCTAATCCAACGGCCAAGGTATTCCTCGCTCCTCCCCTGAGTCTCAGCATTTTGAGGCACTGGATACCTGTGATATCCAATTAATAAAACAAAATAAACTTGCACATAACAAGAATCAAAACCCAGAAAAAGATAGAGAAGTGCAAGACTACATTTCTGCTGAATCGAAGAAATTGATTCCGGAATGGAAGGCTTCGTCGAGAAGGCGAAAGGATTGAGACAACGAGTTTTGCTCACCGAATGCCATGGTTCCTGACAGGTGGGCGAGGTTTAGGTCTCCACTTATAGAGCAGTATTTAAAGAAAGGGAGTGAAGAAATTGAGAAAGCAGGAGATCAAACCTAAACAAAGCCTTGAAACTGCCAAATTAGGAGCAAGGTTAAAGAGAGGAACTGCCATTTTAACTCAATTCACCAAGTTTTGCTGTAGTGCGGGCAGGAAGAAGTCTCGGAAGTCTCGCGTGACGATGATATTGGAAAGCTATAAAGCCATAACGGGAAGGATAATACGAAAGGAAAAAAAAAGTACTGAAATAGGTAGCTTGGTTAAATGATTAAGGGGTGTTTGGATATATTAACATTCATATTGACATAAGTGTATCAAATAAATATAATCTGATATGAAGTCTCCTAAAAATAAGATAATCACTTAAAAAAATTATTTTAAAAAATTTTAAATTTTAAATTTTTAAATTAAAATTAAAGTGTTTAGATATTCTAAAAAAATAAAATTAAAAGAGTATTTTAGTAAAAAAAAATAAACCGAAAAGTATAATTTATTTTTTAATATTTTGTTTTAAAAATTTTTAATTTTTTTATAACTTTTTTACCCTTAATTTTTATTTTTTAATTTTAAAATTAAAGAGAGTTACTTCATCACTTTCAGCAGTGATTGGAGATGCGTTTTATAGCCAGCTCGCATGTAGATAATTTAGATATCTTATATCTCCTTTATTGGTATTGAAAACAATACTCCTCGTTTGAAAAACACGTCCATTAAAGAAGGAAAAACTCTTCCATTAAAATCACGTTTTGTACAACATTGAAGCAATTTCTTCTGTGCTCAACTTTCTTTTTAATGATAGAAGCTTGGCAATTAAAAAAGTTCAGTTCTGGGTAAAGTAGAAGAGTTTGGACTTGAAATTGATTCAACAAACCCCTTGATTTCAAAAATGCGCAATACCTCAACAAAATCATCTGCCCATCAACATTCAGATTTGTCTATTGATTCCAAAGTGCATGATCAGAACTCACAAGGATATAATTCTAAACAGCAGGAAAAATGGGAAACATGCCCAGCAGAATGTCAAACACCACTTCCACTCCTAGAGGAATACTTGAATATATTTGATTTGTGACCAAAAAGGATGACTGGCTTAACCACCCATCTTGCTTCTATTTGCTCTCTCGCATACACAGGCAATTGATTAACTTCTTAATTCACATTACTAAAAAAAACTAGTGACTAATTATAATAATATCATTTCATTGATAATATAAACCAAAATCTCAGCACAATCACATTAAGAGATGGGTTATAACAAAATTGCTGTCTTTCCTGTATTCAACCATAAAACACCCTGAAAATTTAATGTTTACTTGGAGCAAAAAATACCACCACCACAGGCAAACTGTGGCATAGTATCTAATTCCATTCTTCGCTAAAGCATGAAGCTTGAAAACATAAATCTCACATAGTAAGTAGTAGTAATACTATTAGAACTCCTGCGACGCAGAACCAATGTCACCCTTCCCTTTCCCCATTTTCTTTGGCAATAGATTCTGATGGATGTTTGGCAAAACACCACCATTTGCAATGGTAACAGTTCCCAGGAGCTTGCTAAGTTCTTCATCATTCCTCACAGCAAGCTGAATGTGCCTTGGCACAATACGATTCTTCTTGTTGTCCCTAGCAGCATTGCCAGCAAGTTCAAGAACCTGAAAGACATAGTTGTCAAATCAAAATCATTTGAAATTGAATGATACAACACAATCAATTTTCTCACTCTAGTTAATAATTCTATAATATTCGTGTTGCATTCCAGAAACCCTTTGTATTTGCATTGTATTGCATTGCAAATGGATTCAATGGAAAATAAGAAATCATCAGCAATAAACATTAGAAGATCTCTAATCTATAATACCCTACAGCAATTAAACCCAGATGTTCACTTTTTTGTCCAACAATGCAGAGCAGATCAAACAAAATAACAAGGAAAACCAACCTCAGCAGCTAGGTACTCAAGGACAGCGGAGAGATAGACAGGAGCGCCGGCACCGACACGATCGGCGTACTTTCCAGCTTTGAGAAAACGGGCGATACGGCCAACGGGAAACTGGAGACCGGCCTTTTGAGATCTAGAGACAGATTTTGCGGACTTGGGCTTGCCTCTACCTCCTTTGGTTGATCCACCGGAACTCATGACTGTTTAACAATTGAAACCTAACCCTGCAAATAAAAAATAAAATTGAAGGAATTTAGCTTGTGATTTTGCTTTTATAAGGGTTTCATCGGTATGGATATATAAGGATCGCCTACGTGGAAGGTTTGACGGCTGAGATACTGAAGTTTGAAAAACGAAACAAAGTTCAGCCATTCTCTTTGATCAGATGGGCTTTCTTGGCCCAAGATGGGAAGAACGCCGAGGCCCGGTCTTATCACATCTTCGTACCAAGTAAACTTAACTATTTATCCTTTCTCAACAAACTTGACCAGTCAATGGCTAAATTTCAATTTTGCTGCAAACATTTGATTTGCAAATCATAAAACTGTGAATTTAGCCCATTTTTCTGACAATCTTAGAAGCTTACTCCGGTAGACAAAGAACAAACACAAATTACATATTAATTGAAGTCACGATATAAGTTGAATAGAAAGGGTATTAGGGATATCATGGTGGAATGTGAAAATGCAGCTGTGGTTGAAATGTTAAACAAGAAAGAGGTGTTAGTGAATAGTTGAAGTTTTTTGGTCAAGAATATGAAGAACCTTCTGAAAAGGTATTGGAGAGTAACGATCAGCCACATTTATAGAGAGGTTAATTATAGTGTGAATGTTTGAACTCTAATTTTAATACCAGCACGCACTATTTTGAATTGTCTTGGAGGATTTTTGAGCTTGCTACTTTATAATATCGTTGAAGTTTCTTATCCAAGACTATACTTGATGTAATTTAGTTTTGCCTTCTTCTCCTTATTTACAAAAAAATAAAAAGAAAAAGGATATAAGAAAGAAAAAATCCAGCAATATAAAGAAAAAGAGATCATATGGAAGCAAAATTCCAGTTTCCCATTTAATTATCCAAGATGAGATTTACAAATGCAACGACAACTTCATTACATACAATCAACACTATCTCATAGAAGATCAAACAAACTATGAATCCTCCTAGCTTCACAAAATTTCTAACGATATTCAAATGCCTAAAACTCCTGAGACACAGACCCAATTTCACCTTTCCTTTTCTTTGGTAACAAATTCTGGTGAATATTGGGCAAAACCCCTCCA
This sequence comes from Aleurites moluccanus, assembly GCA_948193065.1. Classification (NCBI taxonomy): domain Eukaryota; kingdom Viridiplantae; phylum Streptophyta; class Magnoliopsida; order Malpighiales; family Euphorbiaceae; genus Aleurites; species Aleurites moluccanus. The sequence goes on from CANXYC011290483.1 coordinate 74,346, forward strand.
TTAGTAATAGTGACAGATCCCAACAGTTTGCTCAATTCCTCATCATTTCTCACCGCAAGCTGAATGTGTCTAGGGATAATTCTATTCTTTTTATTATCTCTAGCAGCATTTCCGGCAAGTTCCAAAACCTAAACATAAAACACCAAACAATCAATCACAAAAACCATGAAATTATAAACAAAGCAAAGCAAACTAGAAATTGATGTTTTGAAATGAACGAACCTCAGCAGCAAGATACTCGAGAACAGCGGAGAGGAAAACTGGGGAACCAGACCCAACTCGCGGAGAATATCTACCTCTCTTGAGGAACCGGGCAACTCGGCCAACAGGGAACTGGAGACCAGCCTTATGAGATTTGGAGACGGATTTGGCTTTGAACTTGCCTCGGCCACCCTTTGAAGTAGTAGCAGAAGCAGCAGCAGGTGCTGTGGTAGAACTCATTGCGTCTGTTTTGGATTTGGTTTTCGAAATCAAAGAGAGAACTTTAGATTTTGAATTTGCATGTGCAAGGGAAGGGGCTTGATCGTTTGGGTTTAAATACGAGATGGAGGGCCGTTTTGATTGGTTGATATGCTCTTCACGAGGATTGCCAGAGAATTTTTGGGGATGCGAGAATTTGGGATTTAGCGGGAAAAGTTTAATTTTTTTTTTTTTTTTTGGAGGTGGAATGGAATAAGGAGTGTCTATTGTTTGGTTTATGTTGCACGAGGATTGCCAACGTGGCAATAGATATCTACTTTATCAACCTCACACGACGTCGTTTTCTGTATGCGAGGACAAATTCTTAGTTGTGGGCTCTCAGCTCTTTAATTGTGTCATAATCGAGAGACCCAACCATTGTTACCCAGTCAGGCTATAATAGCCCAACTAGCAGGTCTGGTTTGAGATAATACTTTGATGAATTAGCAATTAACCCACTCTAATAAATCATTACCAATATAGTAATTAAAAACAAATTATAATATTAATTATATTTTTGGATTTTTTCAAAAATGTAGAAAAAAATAAAAAATATTTTATTTTTACTGTTATAAAAAAAATTTAAAAATATTACATAGCTAAAAATATTTTTTCAAAAATACTGCATATCTAAAAATATTTTTTCAAAAATATGTCATATATCAAATATATACTAAAAATATATTACATATATATTAAAAAACAGTAAAAAATAAAAAAAATAATTATAAAATTAAAAAAAATTTAAAAAATAATATATTTGTGTAATATTCCCTATATTTTTTCCCATTCTCTCTTTCTTGTTGATCTTAGTTGTATTTTGGGCTCTCTCTATCAGGCTTCGCCATCTTATTGTATACGAACTTATCTGGTCTGTATGGCCTGAATTAGCGTTGCCTGGTAAGCTAGTTTAAAAAAAATCATAAAAAGCTTAATTTATTGTATTAATTATGATTAATAACTGTCTAGTGAAAACTTGCACTTATACATTTTTCCAGTAATGGAAAGTTCTCACATGGAAAACAGTATCTTGAAAACTTGCATAATAAAATAATAAATAAAGGGTGTCCAAGAAAATTGGCATCATCTATGGATTCACTGTTGAAGACATGTTATAAAAATTGCTATCAATAGATAATGTTTTACTGTATACTGCTTTCTTTGCTATTTTTTCTATCATATTTGATATTTCCTGGCCTTGCAGTCAATTATCACTTTAATATTTTGATTGTCAAAGATTAAAAATAATTACTTTTCTTTAATTTTTTAATTAATATCACTTATATATAACTAATTTTAATAATAAGAATATAGTATGATTTTGATTATAATTATTAGAAAATAACGTTTAAAATCGTATAGAGTATAAATAATTAAGTTGCTTATATATAACATGCAATTCTAACTCAAACCTCCATCAATTCTAGACAACAATATAATATATATATATATATATATATATAACTTATTCTAATAATAATAATATTTTTATATTGAGTTAATGATTCAGTAAGTAAATGACTGTTTCTCTATATATAAATATAAATATAATGTCTCTTTAAAATGTTGGTACAGGCAATGATTCAACCTAAGTTATAATTTGTCTTATTGAATTATTAATGTTATGCTATTCTTTTTGTAGTTAATTAGTATATTATATTATATGTTTTCTGCATAGATTATTTGTCATTAGCATTGATTTATCATCTTCCTGTATCCTGCAAAAAATAACTATGGAAAAATGTGATATGAAGATTTTTTTTTTTTTATATTAAGTAAATAAAATGAATTTTATCAATTTGATTAAATATTAAAAATATATAAATTTAAGAGTATTAGAGTAGTCTTTACTCAAAATTAATTCTCAATTAAAATTATTTAAAAAAAATTATAATTATTAATAACAAAAATCAAAATACAAGGATGCAAATGTAATTAAGATAGAATGTGAATCAAAATTATAGATGAGCTATTGAAAGTCACGTAACCTTTGATGTTTGAAATACTAATTATAAATATGAATTGTTTGATACATTTAGAATTTAAAGTAATGTTTTAAAATTTAATAATTATTAATTCAAAATTATAATTAAAATTTTTATTATTAATATTTGACTTCTAATTACTTGTCACCCACTGCAAACTAAATTAAGTGGCAACTATGAATCAAACAGGCCCTAATTTGAAAAACATAATAATGGATGTATGTTAATGGTACGTATTCAAGGACTTGTTATCCTTATAAATTAATTTTGGGTTAGGAGATAGTGTTGTGGTAATTAATGGGTTGGCCATGTAATTAACATTTATGCGATGGCTCTTTTTATATAACTGTAAATTATTGTTAATAGTAATTAATAGGTGATTATTATTTAATAGTTGATTATTTTAAATATTTGATAAAAATATTATTAGTTATTAGCTGATTATATATTTAATGATTATTAAAAATATTTAATGATTATTAAAAATAAATATTAATATTGATTTTTTTAAAATATTATTTTTAAAGAATAATTTAGTATTTTTTATTTAAAAAAATATCATTTCTTTTAAAAAAAATTAGTGAGTGTTTGGTAAAAAATTTTGATGCAACTGTTAATTTTGTTATTTCCAACAACTGCATTATTACGTTTGATTACTGACAGCTATTAGCTGTTATGCAGTCAAAAACCAACTGTTTATAAAAATTTAAATTTAGAATTAAAAAAAAATGATTTTTTGAAGTAAAAAATACTAAATTATCATTTTAAAAAATAATATTTAAATAAAATATTAATATTAATATTTATCCTTAATAATTATTAATTATATTAACAGCTAACAGTTAATAATAAATTATCAAATATCTGCAATAATCAGTTATTAGGTAACAACTATTAGTTATCAGCCACCAGCTAACGGGTAAATCAAACAAAACTAAATTGAAGTTTTAAAAAACAGTTACTATTTAACTATCTAAGAAATAATAATTATCAGTCACTAAACAGGTGTGATGCAGCTGTTGAGAACAAAAAAAAATTAGCAATTGCATTAAAATTTTTTATCAAACATCCAATAAATATTGACACTCTTACTTTGATAAATAATAGATTTGAAACAAAGGTTATATTATTTAAAATCATTTAAAAAATTTAAAAATAATTATTAGATATAATGAAAATATGTTATTTTTATTTATATTATTAAATTGATTTATTCGTGATTAAAATGAAAATATATTGATATGAATTTATTTAATATGTGATTAAAATGAAAAGAAATTTATATAAATTAAAAATAAATTTATTTTTATATAAATAAAAAAAATACACCCATATTATCATTTCTCAAAAGTTAAAACTTTAAACAAAAAATAGTTAGGGTTTGGATCAAAAAGCCAATATATTAATCATTCTCTATATCGTGGTCTCATGTAAGCCAATTTTTAAAATTAATTATCCTATTCTATTAATGTCAACAAACACATGGTGTAATTAATTACTCCCTCCGATTTATATTGTGTGACGTTAAAAGACAATTCTCGAATATTAAGGTATGCATTGTTAAGCTAAATTGAGAATTAAATATAGTTTTAAATTACCCCTATTCTTATTCCAATAATTAATTATAATTTATCGCTTTTGTCAATTCACATTTACATTCTCCAATAAATTATTCTATCTTTATGGCTATAGTTTATTAATTAAAATAAAATTTATGTTATCACTAATCCTTCTTTCTCCTTATTCAAACAAAATTGAGTCCCTCCATTTTTTGTTTGAAATTTTAAAATTTTCAAAAATGGTGATTCTAAATTTTATTTTTTCCTTGTTGTTTTTGAATTTTCCTCCACCATGTTTCTATAAAAAACTTCCAATACAACATAAATAACCATAAGAAAAATCTAAACTAAGGCAATCATGTCTACATTTTTAAATTTAGATTTAAATATTCTGGCGAGAGACGTTTCAATTTCGGTGAATGAACTTGATTTGAATATTCAATTGGCTGTAAATGAAAAAATTTCATTCTCTATTTGTGAAGAAAGAATCACAAACGACATCGATCTAAACAGTGTTTCATCACTTGATACAAACATATGTAATATTTGGTCCTTCCATGCATGTTTTAGTTTGAACTTTTAAATTTTTCTGAGTACTTATGTTTCAATTCATGAATGCTTTTGTGATTATTTATACTTGTAATCTTTGGTCATTAAAATATTCTTTTCTTTTATTTTTATCATCTTAAGATTCTCTATAAAAATAAAAATAAAAATTGGTTGTACATTTGATATGCTAAATGGTTTTAATAAATTTTTTGTTCTTTAATTCTAAATTTATGATTGATTAATTGTATGCTAAGAAATACATATGCATCTGTAGGACGATTGATCAAACATGCATTCAATATATAGCTATTTTTTATTATCTT
>CANXYC011290511.1:0-11879 GCA_948193065.1 Aleurites moluccanus
CTCCCCCGGCTCCTCTGCGCGGCCGGGCGGCTCCCCGCGCGCCCCCCCGCCCCGCCCCCCCGGCCCCCCCCCCCCCCCCCCCCCCCCCCCCCCCCCCCCCCCCCCCCCCCCCCCCCCCCCCCCCCCCCCCCCCCCCCCCCCCCCCCCCCCCCCCCCCCCCCCCCACAGTGGAGGTGGCCCCTGCATTGTAACAGGTGGTACCGCCCCTGTTCCTATCCCAATCCCAATAATTGTCTTCATCAACTTACAAGTCCTTATTTAGAATGAACTTCTTGCTTTGATGATATATCCTTTTGTTAGAGTACTAGATCCCAGAAGCACTCCAACTTAAGCCCTTTCATCTAAGTTTTCTTTTTTTGCATGAGGGACATGTATATAACATACAGATCCAAAAATCTTCAAGACTTTTATAGAAGGTTTGTGATCAGTCCAGGACTCAAAAGGAGTCTTCCCTTTCACTGATCTTGTAGGAAGCCTGTTCATTAAGTATACAATAGTATGGACTACTTCTGCCCAAAAGTTCTTGGGCATTTTCTTCTCAATTAACATACTTTTTGTCATCTTCATAACAATTCTGTTTTTTCTTTATGATACTCTATTTTGTTCTTGAGTATAACTTACAGTAAGTTGGTGCTGAATCCCCAAATCTTGACAGGAATTATGAGTTTGGGATGAGTTATACTCAGTCCCATTATCAGATCTTATGAGCTTCAACTTGCATCCACTTTCTCTTTCCTCCATTGTCTTAAATATCTTAAAGACATAAAATACTGGAGATTTGCAGCTGAGAAAACAAAACCAGGTCATTTTGATAAAATCATCAACTAATAGCAAAAACTACTTGTTGTTGCTTAGAGAAATTGTTCTCATTGGTCTCACATATATCAGTATGTACGAATTCTAGTTGTTTTTTTTTTATCTTAACTTTTGAAAAAGGTTTTCTAGACAACTTTCCTAGCTAACATGACTCACAAATGTCCTTAGACATCCCTATTTCTGGCATATCAAACATCATTCCTTTTGCTTGCATAGATTTAAGTGAGTTAAGGTTGTAATGTCCAAATTTCTTATGTTATAGCCATGGTTTTGAAACACGGACTGAAGCGGCCAGTTCAACAGAAAAACAGTGAATCGGTTGGCTGGCCGATTCAGTATACTCTCAAATACTCATCCCTTAAAAATCGGAACAAAACCCGGTAAACCGGCCTGGTATTTGGGGAATCGGGTGACCGGGGCTGATTTTTTCGGGTTTAATAGGTTAGAAAACTACTTTTTTTTTGGCATTTTGGCCAAAAACAATGCCGTTTTGCATGCCTTGCTCTCCTCTTTTCTGCAGGCCCAAACTTACTTCCCAATTCAAGCCTATGCTTCAACTTGTTTGATCATTCCCAACCATCTAAACATATATATTTCATTCCTTTTTGCTTAGCATTTCTGATGTGGGATTCTTTGTACTCCAACTTTCATTTCTTGCTTCTCCATGCACATTTCAACTTTCATTTCTTACTAGGCACTTCACTTTTAATTTGTAACATTTTTTTTTAAATAAAACACCTTTTTACTTAGCATTTCTAATTGGGTTTCTAAGTGAATATTTTATTGCTAAAAAGAAGATGGTATAATTTTAAGATTTATGAGCAACAATTAACTACTTTCTTCTTTCTGCGTCATTCATCTTTCTTCTTTTATATATACATATATATATTAAATTTATATGTATAAATATATTAAATTATAAAATAATAATATTAAGATTAATTTAAATTAATAAAAACTAGGGCCATTATAATATGTAATATTACCTATAATAATAATAGAAATGTCTTTAAAATTAAATTCAATTAAAAATCTAAAATTGACTAAATTAACTAAACCAAAATATTTTTATTTAGTTAAATTAAATTAATTAAATTTATTTAATTTAACAGGTCTGTAAACTACTTGTTTTTGGGCATTTTGGTAAAAAACAATGCCGTTTTGCATGCCTTTGCTCTCCTCCTTTATGCAGGCCCAAACTTACTTCACAATTCAAGCCTATGCTCCAACTTGTTTGATCATTCCCAACCATCTAAACATATATATTTCATTCTCTGATGTAGGATCCTTTGTACTCCAACTTTCATTTCTTGCTTCTCCATGCGCATTTCAACTTTCATTTCTTGCTGGGTACTTCACTTTAATTTGTAACATCTTTTTTTTTTTTTAAATAAAACAACTTTTTGCTTAGTATTTCTGATCGTGCTTCTAAGTGAATATTTTATTGCTAAAAAGAAGATAGTATAATTTTAAGATTTATGAGCAACAATTACCTACTTTCTTCTTTCTACACCATTCATCTTTCTTCTTTTATATATATATTAAATTTATATGTATAAATATAAATAAGTAAATATATTAAATTATAAAATAATAATATTAAGATTAATTTAAATTAATAAAAACTAGGGCCATTATAATATGTAACATTACCTATAATAATAATAGAAATGTCTTTATAATTAAATTCAATTAAAAATCTAAAATTGACTAAATTAACTAAACCAAAATATTTTTATTTAGTTAAATTAAATTAATTAAATTTAACTTATTTATTAAAGGTAATTTAGCTATTTAGTTACTTAATTAGACTTATTAATGAAAATTTTCTTGTAAATAATAAATATTTAATTATATAGTTACTTTATTGTTTAGTTTTAGTTATATATGAATTATACTTATTTTGAGTATAAAGATAATAAATGCTAAATTATATAGTAAAATTTATATTTTTTATATTATATAATATTAATTTAATTATTCTCGATTTTTTTTTCGGTTCGATCTGATCGAACCTCTGACCATCTGCCTTCATTGGTTTTTTGACCGGGCAAGGTATGAAAACATTGGTCATACCCAAATTTCAATAATAACAGCAACAATAAGTGCACTTTTATTGACTGAATTCCAATTTATAGGAAAAGAATTATCAATCATATTGACTTTTGTGATTTTCACACCTTTAGGATCATAAATAATGCACATTCTATCCTTGAAAGACAGTGAAAAATATTATGCAGTATTTGAGCCACACTAAGAAGATTTTGAATTAAATTGGGAACATAAAGCACATTAGAGACTAGTTTAGTACCTTTATTGGTGTGAATGTTGATTGAATCTCTACCCTGAGCTCGAACAACATTTCCATAACCCAACTTCACTTCTGACTTGTCTAACTTGTCTAAAGAAACAAACAAGTCTCCATCTCTTTTCATATGGCTTGTACAACTGCTATCAACGCATCATGTGTTCTTAGAAGCAACTTTGGATAGTGTGAAGCCATAAATAGCTTTTCTTCTGCCCGTGGTTCTTTTTTTTTATATGTAAAATTGGTATGGTGAGAAGATTGCTAATTAGATTAACTTTGTTTCAATCTACAATTTTTCTCTCTGTGACCATAATGGATACATAATGGAGAGGTGGTGGTGGAGTGAAGAAGTACAAAAGGCAGTGAAAAGTAAAAGACAATGGTACAAAAGACTACCAAAATGTGAAAATGGAGAGGCTTATGAGCAATATAAGAAAGTGAAAAAAGAGACAAAAAAAGGTCATAAGCCAAGCAAGAGCACATACCTTTGAGAAGATGTATGGAAAACTTGGAACGAAAGAAGGTGAAAAGGATATCTACATGTTAGTAAGGATGAGAGAAAGGAAATGTTGAGATCTTAATTAGATAAGGTGTATCAAGGATAAAGGAGAAAAAATTTTGGTGAAAGATAAGGACGTTAAAAAAAGGTGAAAGAGTTACTTTGATGAACTTCTCAATGATGGCCAAGGTGGTAACATGATCGACTTAGTCCATATGTCTATAGAGAAGAATGTAATATTCACTAGAAAGATTAGATTTTTGGAGGTCCAAAGGGCTTTGAAGATGATAAAAATTTGGAAAGCCTGTGACCTCGATGGATTACCTATTGAAGAATGAAAGTGTCTGGATGATGTAAGAGTAGCTTGGTTGACTAGATTATTTAACAAAATCCTAACTTCAAAGAAAATGGCAGACGAATGAAAAAAATATTTTTTAGTACCCATTTTTAAGAACAAGGGATACATTTAGAGTTGCTCAAACTACAAGAGAATTAAGCTCATGAGTCATACTTTGAAGTTGTGGAAAATAGTGATAGAACATCACTTACATGGTATTACATCTATCTCTATTAATCAATTTGGGTTTATGTCGATCAAAAATAGAAGCGATCTTTCTCATTAGAAGCCTGATGGAGAAATATAGAGATTCGAGGAGACTTATATATGGTTTTCATTGATTTGGAGAAGGTTTATGATAGAGTCCCAAGAGAAGTTTTATAGTGGGTGTTAGAACACAAGATGATATCGATTAGGCATATTCAAGGTTTGAAGGACATGCATGAAGGAGCGACTACTAGTATACACATAATGGGAAGAGACTCATGAGACTGTCCTATTTCAGTTGAGTTACATTAAGGGTCCCCAGAAAGGCCTTGCCTTTTCATTTTAGTTATGGTTTAATTAACAAAGCATATACAAGAAGAAATCCCATTGTACTTGATGTTTACATATGAGATTGTACTAGTAGATGAGATAAAAGAGGGAGTTAATAAAAAGTTAGAGTTATGGATGAGCACTTTAGAGTTCAAAGGTTTCAGGTTAAGTAGAATCAAAACGAAATACACGCATTGTCAATTTAGTGAAGGCCGAAATGGAGATAATGAGGGAGTTAGCTTAGATAGAGTGGCATTGTCCCAAAACATCCATTTTAAATATTTAGACTTAATCCTCTGACGAGGTGGAGGTTATGAAGGAGATATTAGTCATAGGATAAAAACGAGGTAGTTGAAATGGAGGCTTGCCTCAGGAGTCCTATGTGACTACAGGATTCACAATAAATTGAAAGGAAAATTCTATCATATGACTGTTCGACCAACTATGCTGTATGGTAGTGAATGTTGGATAATGGAGTGACATCATGTGTCGAAAATGAGAGTGGTCGAGATGAAGATGCTAAGACGGATGTGTGGTCATACTAGAATGGATAAGATTTATAGTGTAAGTATTAGAGATAAAGTGGGAGTTGCATTAATTGAGGATAAGATGATAGAATATAGTGTAAGATGGTTTGGACACGTGAAGTGGAGACTTAAGGAAGTAAAGATTAGAAAGTTTGAACATATTATGATAGAGGAGTAAGAAAGGAAGAGGTAGACCAAAACTAATTTGGAGGACAAGAGTACAATATGATTTAGATGCACTTCAACTATTAGAAGATATCATCCAAAATTATTTGGAATAGAAACAAAAAATCCATATATATAGATGATCCCAATTAATTTTGGGATTAGGGCTGAGTTGAGTTGATTTGACCATATATTTTTCAATACCTTCACTAAATAAGAGGCTTTCCTTACTTTTGCCAACAATACTTATCCAAATGATTTTTTTTTTGCAGGTACTACAATGAGGAAATTTTCTTTTCTTTACTGGTTCACGAGTGAAATCTTACTGCTTTCCATTTCCTGACCTGTCAACAAAAGATTTCTTCTATTCTTTAAACTAGTTAAGCTTTTTCTTTGCCTAAAAAGTACCTCTAACAATTTCTTCTCATATGATAGAGACCCTTTGCTCTTGTGCTTGCAGCTTGGAGATCAATTATGCTATTGTGATGTCCTCAAGTCACAAGATTCTTCTATGGCTAAGATCTTGGACTCAAATTTGTCTGGAAGACTTATCACAATCTTCTTCACCACTTTCTGATATGAAAAATCCTCACCAAGCAACCTTATTTGGTTAACTGTCTCCATAAGCTTTGTTGAGCAGTTTTTTACTCCTATCCCCTTCCTCTTCAACAACTCAAATTCTCTTTTTAAAGTTAGAAACCTCACTACCTTAACCCTTTCACTTCCTTCAAACTCTATTTTCAATTTTTTCTAGGCTTTTTGTGTAGTTTTACAAGCCATTATTTTATGAAAGATGTTCTGATATTGCTGGATGAAGGCATGAAAGTGTCTTAGGACTCTTAGTAACCAATTCATCATGCTTTTTTTTATCTCATTCAAGGTAGCTTGTGCTTTAAAGATGGAATATGTGCTTCTCTTTACTTCACAACATCCCACATATTAAGAGCTTTCAAATTTCATTTTTGATAGCCCAAATGTGGTAGTGTTGACTTATAAATATTTACAATTATTTCATAGCACGATTTCAGGAGAGATTTTTTGTTTTCTTTTTAGTTTCTTTCCTAGTTTAGGTTATAGCTTATGTATTAATATGTACAATATATAATTGTTTGGAATATGAATGAAATTCAAAGTTATTTCTCTATTCTCAACATGATATCAGAGCCACTATTCCAAAATTTGGCCTAAATTGTTTTTCCTCCTGTGGTGTTCTTCTCTGTTTCAGATTGTGAAATAAAGCTGCCAATCAAGTTGATGGGCTTGTGGATGTGCGTTATCGCCATCACTTTACTAGAAAGTTTGCCTAGCAATTGACCTGTGACCACCAAAAGGAGCGTCGTCAGAAACCCTCACCGGAACCCTCATGTGCTGCCTAAACTTTTGACCTCTAAAACACATGCTGGCGAGTAACACTGCTTTTTGGTGACTTTTTTCGTCGGATTTTACATAGGCTGCATCAATTGACGTCGGTGACTCTATCCATATATTTATTTATGCCTAGGTGTGCTTCTAATTTTTCTGCCCTAATTTTGTTTCTGCCTGGGTATTTTCGTCTCTGTCTCGATTATGCAAATCTGTCCTACAAAATAGAAAACAAGTTTTGATCATAATGGCTGATGATACAATTATAAAATTGAGTGAGAACCCATCCCTACAAATCAGTCCCGTAAAACTAGATGAAACCAATCACCTAGTGTGGTTTAGATCTTGTTTGTTGTTTGTTCAAGCTTGGGGACTACATGGGTATCTTACTGGCACTAAGTTGAAACCATAAATATCTTACTCATCTATTCAACAATGGGACTCAGAAAATTCTTTAGTCATGTTATGGCTTATTAATTTCATGCAGGCGTAAGTCATAAAAGGTTATCTCTTTCTTGATTCTGCTTCTAAAATTTAGAATGCCATAGTCCAAACCTATTCCAAAGTGGGTAATGATGCCCAAATCTATGAGATACACAATAAGGTGTGTACAACCAAGCAAGGTGAGATTACAATCACCCAATATATTACCGAGTTAAGTAGTCTATGGCAGGAGATTGACAATTATCAAAATTTTCAAGTGACATGTCCTAAAGATGCAATGAAATATCAAAGACTGGTGGAAAAGGATCATATCTATGATTTCCTTACAGGTTTAAACATGAAATTTGATCAGACTCGTATTCAAGTTCTTGGAAGAGATCCTCTTCCATCTCTCAGACAAGCTAATTCCTATGTGCAACAAGAAGGAAGTTGTCGCAGTGCATAGTACATACAGTGTCGGTATAGAAAGCAAGGCTACTAGTGAATACTTCTTAGTCCAAACTCAATGCTTAGGGTTCATCAGATAAAAACCACTTACATTGTGACTATTGCAGTAAACTCAGGCATACTAGAGTAAGCTGTTGGAAACTCCATAGACGCCCTACCTGAAGACGTAGAGGAAGGTAAGAAAATTCTACCAGACCTCAGGCACATTAGGCTGAAGTTACCGATTTGTCCTCTGAAACCTTAACGACTAAAAGTCTCTCTAATGATGAAGTAAAACTATCAGGCAACTTTTATCAAAACTTGACTTTAGTCCCTCAATTGAGTATTTAATTAATATTCATAATTATTTTATGAATATTTAATTAAAATTATGAATATAAAAGTATTTTTTGGGATTTATTATATTTCAAAGAAACAAATATTTAAAAGTAAAAGGAAAATGTATTTTTCAAAATTAATTTTAATTTTTATTAGTGTCATATTATTATATGTTATTTAATAATTTAATTTTTATACTCATTTATTTAGTTAAATAAATTATTTTAATTATGATTATTATTATTTTAAGAATTTTTAGAAATTAAATTTATATTTAAGTAATTTTTAATAAATTAGAAAGATATTATTTTTTAAGTTTTAATATGTTAAAATGAAATACATTCTATATGAATTTTATTGACTATTTATTTATAATTTTTAAACTTAAAATGAATTTTCTATAAATTTTTTTAAAAAATATTAAATTTAAAAATAATAGGACCAATCAGAGACTGCCACGTGGCAGTCTCAGATTGGTTGCCAGCAGATGAAGAAGGAGAAGAAGAAGAAGAAAAAGAAGAGGAGAAGTAGTCAGCTATTTTCGGCGCCGATTTTGGCCAAATCGGAGGGAGGTGGTTGACACCTCTCATGCCACTGTGTAGTCTACCACGAGGAGAGCTCATAGGCACAAATCTTGCTCAATTCCAATTACCAGGTAAGGAGATATTTATGTTCAAAGTAGCTCCCATGACCATATTGATCAAAATTTTAATTAGCCATAACTCTCTCATTTAAACTCCAAATTGAGTGATTCTTGTTCCTATGGTTTTGTTCCTATGGTTTTGTCTTGATCCCAGCTTTCTTTTGATATCCAATTTGCCAGATGAAGTTCATCAAAAAAAAAGATCAGAAAATAGAATCACCGGACCTTCTATGGCAGATTTCGACCAATTCCGGTGACTCTAATTTTGAACTCCTCTCTTCATGAGCTTTTCAATGACACCAATTTTGCTCCGATCGGAGACTAAAGCCGGGACTGAAAAATATGATACGCATGTATATTTCAGACAAATTTCGAGTAAGTAGGTTTAAATTTATTCTAAAATTATTTATTAATTATTTGAAAATTATTTGGAGACAAATTTATGAAAATGGTTAAATATTTATATTGGTATTGGATAATCTAGGCAGTTAAAATTTGATAACTGTATTTATTTTGAGAGGATAAATTATTTTAGATTATTTAGAGTTATTAAGGAAATTATTTAGATGGCATTTATGGAAAAATATTGAGTTTAATATTAGTTATAGAATTTTCAGATAGTAAATTATCAGTAACTGTATTTTTATTGAATGTAAGAATTATGATAAATTTATTATATTGATTTGAAATTTTTATGGAAATTATGTGAACAATATTTGTGGAATTTAGATATTGAAAGTTAAATTATTATAGAGTAATTTAATGAAATAGGTAATTAAATTAAGTTTTTAAAAGAGATTAAATTAAGATAATTATTGAAATTTGATAAATGGATTATTGACACAAAAATATTTTGATGATGGTATTGTTTTAAATATTTTAAGGCAATTAGATATAAATATTAATTTTAATGTGGTTATTTATTGGGGATTTAGTGAATTGGATTTGATATTTGAGATGAGTAAATTGATCGTAATTTTGGGTTGATAAGTTGAAGATTCAGGAGAGGTCAATTGATTTGATGGTGTTAGATGTGAATTTTTGGAATATTTATTGGAAGTGTTATCTTTTTTATTTCAGGAGGTTATGTACTATTTTAGAGAAAATTCTGCCGAAAATTCAGTAAATTTCTGAAATTCGTTCTTTTATTTCTAAATCAATATTTGAATATAATTCTAATAATTTTCGCATTTGATTCCAATACTTCAAATGTTTTCTATTGTTGTTAGTCAGAAGGCGCTCCGAGAGAGTCAGCCAGTTTGATGGTTGTCAAATTTGTGAGTTGATATATTTTAATTTGACTATACATCTATGCATGATATGTAAGCACTGTATGAATGAGAATATATATGTATATAAACTATCACTATTGCATTAGATTTAGAAGCATAATGTATATTTATGTCATATTATATGATGTTGATGATATGTATGTATGTGGTTGCGATGGAAAATAGGATGATGTGGAATCCAGCTATACTAACACATAAAACATTAACGATATAACATGATATGATATGATAATGATGATGTTATTACAGTGATTGCCTGATTAGAGAATGATCTCACCGTGACCCCCTGGACACGGATAAAAGAGTATAGGGATGCCTGGTTTGAGTTGATCTCACCGTGGCCCCATAGTTGAATTTTTTTAAGAGAGTCAAGGGAGGGGTTGGCTTCCCATTACGATAAATGAAAACATATATGTGGTTAGATTCCACAGACATTTTTCATCATGGATGTTATCTATGTTTATGGATGATTACATGTAATATGACACTTTATGTAGATTAATAAATAACCTACATGTTAAATTAATATATATCAGCTCATTGAGTCGAATGCTCACCCCTGTTCAAATATGTTTTTCCAGGTTTTGGGTTGAGCTCACAGAGACTAAGTTTTTAAATTGAGTATTCCTGCCTTCTATTTCTCAGGCAATGAAATTATTTTATTTTATTATGTAATTAATTAATTTCATTGTATTTAAATCTCTAGAGCTCTGCATTGTTATGTTTAGTGCTAGAACTATGGTCATAAATCTATTGTTACTCTGTTAAGCATAGATCTTTAGCTGTTAATGTTAAGCACATGATGTTAGTCCTGAGTGGCTAAATAATAATGTTAAATTATTAAGATTATGTTTGATAGGCTTACTACGGGTTATACAAGTGTTATTTGCAAAACATTAATTGAATTTTTTTGCATATTTCCTAAACAATTGTATGTATGGTTTTGTTATAATAAAAAAAGGGAGATTGTTGGACTTCTTAGGTTTGATGTTAATTTTGATGATAACAAAACATGTTATTGTATTAATTATGCTAACAATTTATTTGAGTTGGTTAAGGCATGAGAAATCATGACTAGTGATTAATCATTGGCTTAACACATTTGAAAGAATGTATATGCTAAGGGGAAGCAAATTTGAAAAATGCAACAAATTAGAATTCAAGTTGTAGGTTGTAGAAAAGTGGCAGCTGCTATAAAATAAGTCGCACCCACTACAAAATAAGTCGCACCTGCTATTGATGGAGCTCAGAGAGATAGTAGTTTTTTGGAAAGTAGCGCCCGCTACTTTTGTGTAACCCTTGCTACTTTGGATAAGTAGGCCCCACTACTTTTATGTAGCCCCCACTACTCTAAAAAATTAGTAAAAAAAACTAGCCATTGGAAAAACTGTCAACAACATTAATTAATATTAAATGAAGCCAAACAACTTTATTTCATTCTAGACTATAAATATGAGTTGGTGGAAAAAATTAAAAATAAGAGAACAATAATTGAGAACAAATTATTGAGCTATTGCACCAAATCATTCATATTTATGACTTAAAAAGTTTATTTATTATAAAATTATTTTTGTGAGTTATTAGTTGTAAATCTTTGAATTGGTTAAGACTTATTGATTGTTTGAGAGTTGGAAAAAAGTAAAAAGGGATTTTTTTCTTCTCATTTCTTTTAATTCTTAAGGGTTTGAGTGTGAGCCTTAGTAAAATACTTGTTTGAGTGTAATCTTTTGATAAAACACTTGTAAATGTTTGAAATGGGAGCCTTTGAAAATACTTTGTAAGGTTTGAATGTGAACCTAAACACTTGGGTTTGATCTTACACTCGTAAAAGAATCAAGTAAAATACTTAAGTATAATCTTGAGAAGTGGATTTAGGTAAGTGTTGGCCGAACTACTATAAAATTCTGGTGTTTGATTTTTTTTTCTCTTCCTTCCTTCATCTTATTAATTTTTAATTTGCCCTTAATTTTTCAAACAACCAATTCATCCCCCACCCTCTTGGTTACCGAGGGACTTTCATATACAATTAATGCATAAATAGTTATAATTCAAGAATTATCAATTGGATGCAAATGAATTGAATTTTTGTAAGTCATCCTATTGTGACAATTAGTCCCTTGATAACCAAAAGGGGGGAGGGGGAGGGAGAGAGAGAGGGGGGGGGGGGGGGGGGGGGGGGGGTTT
>CANXYC011290622.1:0-13551 GCA_948193065.1 Aleurites moluccanus
AGGTTCAGAGGTATTGGCAACTAAACAAGCATTGTTAATTCTCGTCTTTCTTCAATACATCCCAAGATTTCTCCGCTTTGTTCCTTTAACTTCAGACCTGAAAAAGACTGCTGGTGCTTTTGCTGAAAGTGCTTGGGCTGGTGCAGCATACTATCTGCTTTGGTACATGCTTGCTAGTCATGTAAGTATTTTCTTTGTCTTGGATATTAGGATAGGAGCATTTCTTGATCCAAGTAGGTAGTCTAACCAGGAGATTTTAATTCTTTATTTGATATTATTGTTGAAAATATTGACTAGAGTTCACTAAAGTTTATTTTTAAGCTGAATTTCACATATTCTAGTCATAGAAGCTTCAAAACAATTCAACAACACTTGCTGTTTTTTCTAACATCATCTTAAATAAGGCTTTTACGAAAAACCAATTTCAATCTCAATGCCAACAGGCTTTTCCATTGCCGTGTTAACATAGTAAACTTAATAATCAATCTAATGCTCTCAAAATCACCTGATCATTCTTGGATGCAATTTTACAGATTGCTGGGGCTTTCTGGTACCTACTAGCTGTGGAACGCAAGGATGCATGCTGGCAGACTGCCTGCATGGAAAGCGGGAAATGTGACATTGGCTTCTTGTACTGTGGCAATAAGGTATTGCCAGGTTTCCATGAGTGGCGAAGAGTCAGCGATGATGTCCTTAATAATAACTGTAGTGTTGATGATGATGGTAATTCAGCATTTAATTATGGAATCTATACACAAGCCATGCTATCAGATATTGTTGCTTCCAGGGTTTTCATCTCTAAATTCTTTTACTGCTTATGGTGGGGCTTGCAGAATTTGAGGTATATGCCACTAGATTGGTTCTATATTCATGAATACTCGATGATAATATGTTTATGCATAATCATAAGCTCTACTATCTGCAAAAAAAATTCTAGTATCTGGATTCTGCAATTTATATTTTTAGTTCACCAAGCTATGTATACACTTATTTTGATGACTGGAGCTTTGGTTCATACAATTATTTTTCTTCTGCAACTTCATTATATTCACATTTGTATTTGGATTTAGTGTAATTGAAAAAAAGAATTTGGTAAAACTCGAGTTCGTTTAAATTATTTAAGCTTATTTGTTTTTCATTTTCTACAGTACACTTGGTCAGGGTCTTGCAACCAGCACCTATCCTTATGAGGTTCTATTTTCCATTGCAATAGCCATTTCTGGGCTTATCCTCTTTGCACTTCTGATTGGAAACATGCAGGTGTGTTGATGGCAAGTTGGATATTTATCTCATCAGATACTTGTATAATTCTTCTGCTGAATGCTAATAGGCTGCTAATATCATTCTAATGTTTTGTAATTTCTTGACACAACTAGGAAAAGAAAATTCATAAACATGAATATGCTTTTTATGAAGCTTATATTGGGATTTTCTTTTGAGCAATTTGCGCTATATATTTTGCTAATATTACACAAGGAACAAAAATGAACAAATTGATAGTGCATTTCTGAATAGAAAACAGATGTAATGGGAGCAATAACAGTGAATACTAATACATGAAGTTTAATGTGTCTTGGTTGCAACAGACCTACCTTCAGTCTATAACAGTTCGTCTTGAGGAAATGAGGATCAAAAGGCGTGATTCAGAGCAATGGATGCATCATCGCTTGCTTCCACAGGATCTTAGGGAGCGAGTTAGGCGCTATGATCAATACAAGTGGTTGGAAACTCGGGGAGTGGACGAAGAGAGTATAGTCCAGAGTCTACCAAAAGATCTAAGGAGAGATATTAAGAGACATCTTTGTTTAAATTTGGTCAGACGGGTAAGTAAGGTACCTCTTTATTTTGTTATTCAGGTGTATATTGTGTTCTCTAATTGTCGTTTTTGCACTACGGTAATTATGCAGGTTCCTCTGTTTGCCAATATGGATGAAAGGTTGCTAGATGCTATCTGCGAACGACTGAAGCCAAGTTTATACACCGAACATACTTACATTGTCCGTGAAGGGGACCCTGTTGATGAGATGCTATTCATCATTCGAGGCCGACTAGAAAGTGTGACTACAGATGGTGGAAGGAGTGGATTTTTCAACAGAGGATTCTTGAAAGAAGGAGACTTTTGTGGAGAAGAGCTTCTAACTTGGGCACTAGACCCTAAAGCTGGTGCTAGCTTACCATCATCTACTAGGACAGTCAGGGCCATAACTGAGGTAGAGGCTTTTGCCTTGGAAGCTGAAGAGCTGAAGTTTGTTGCAAGTCAGTTTAGGCGTCTTCATAGCAGGCAGGTGCAGCATACTTTCCGTTTCTACTCACAGCAATGGAGGACTTGGGCTGCCCGCTTAATCCAAGCTTCTTGGCGACGGTATGCAAGAAGGAAAGCAGCAGAACTTCGTCACCAAGAAGAAGCGGACTTTGGTGAGGAAGAAGAGACATTAACTCCAGCAAATGGTAGTTTTTCCAAGCTTGGGGCGACACTCCTTGCATCTCGCTTTGCAGCAAATGCTCTTCGTGCCCACAGGCTTCGCAGCAGCAGCACTAACAGTGGTACAGGATTGCTGAAATTGCAGAAGCCTCCTGAACCTGACTTTAGTGCAGAGTAATTAGACAGTTTATTTTGACAAGTGAAACCAATTAAATCATTTTGCTTGCATGCTTAAGCTTTATGCACCATATGTAAATTTCAGAAAATTTCACAATTGAAAAATACCTAAAACCGAATTTCAGCAACTTCAACTGCACAAATTGTGAGGATACCCTAATGTTATCTGCAATCTTTTCGCAATTCCTTTCCACAATTTTCTTCTAGCAATAATTATTCAAAGAAGAATCCAAATGTGATCTGAAATTTCTTGAAAGGAACACATTGAATGCCATTATCTCTTCAATGTATCCTTATCAATGGATGGACTGAAAAATTTACCTTCATTGTACTGCAAGTACCGGGCTGCTCATAGTTAGAATTCTCGGTTGACATATATAAATGAATCAGTCACTAATTGGCTCATGTATACTTAAATTAGTGCCTCTGCCTTGTGGCTGCAAATAGATTCTGTTAACTGAATTTCCTCTACATCCTTTACATCATTTAAAAAAATATAAAATAGTTCAAAAAGGGAGTGGAAAAAAAGAAACAATTACATTCATTGGCAATGCAATTTCAATTTGGGAAAAGATAAAACGAAAGAACTAAGAAATATCCATTTCTTCATGCTTCACTATATATAATACTTTTTCATCTCTCTTCTACTTGTGCTTCTCGGGTTGCTTCTGCTTATCCTCAACTATGCCATTCTGCAAATGCTTCCAATTCAACTTCTTCTTCCCACCAAGTTGTAGACTGCAATATCAATCAACTATCATGCAGTTTACATAATGGAGTTTCCAAGTGTCTCTTTTTCATTATTTACACATACAAGTGCATACGTGTGCACATGCTCATGAGCAAGGAAATTAGGTTATTGATAAAAGACTGAGCAAGGTTGCAGTCAGAATTCAAGGAATATGTGGAGACTACCAGAATAACCGTCTGTATAGCCTTAAATGGTCTAGAATTCATCCAATTGGACGGTGCACAACTTTCAACGACACAATGCTTCGCATCAATAAGCTTCTTGATGCACCATAAATCTTCAGCCCAAGACAACTTCCTTCAATGTGGGATCATATCCCTAACTGGGTCCATCTGGCCCACTTCAGCCACCACGGCCCCACACCCATCATCATCATCTCTAGCCATATTATGTGCGAAATCACATAGAGCCTTTAATAGCCTCGATGCACCCTTACCTTCCATGTGTAGCCCATACAAAAAATAAACTCCAAATTGTCTAAAAACATCAGGAAATGAAGGCAACCTTACCATGGCATCCAAGAATCCAACAACCTTGAACCCATATAACATGCATATGTTAATTTTGACACTCCCTTCACTTGTAATATGAACACCTCCTTAGCATTCCACATACTTAATATAGCAAAATTTGAATGTAAAATCCATTTTTTAGGGTCCCATTTAGTGAGAGATTTTTTGGGTATGGACATGAATGTGCCTAAATTAAGCTTACTAGATAAAATTGAGTCAATGTCTTTAGGGAAAAAGTTCTTTGCTGGAAAATACTCTGAAATAAATTATTTCAGGCAGTTTAGAAGTTGGTGAAAGGATTGTTATATTGCTAGATCCTAATTATTTGTAACGAGTATGAACTGGGTGTATTGACATATACAAAGGGTACGAAATTTTGCATACGAACATTGTCTAGTGAATAAATTAATGGAAGGTTCGTTGGCGCAGTCAGTGGCCATGTATGAATACTTTACCCCTTTTTGCTTGCACCATTGTTCTATTTCCTGGACTAACTTGGTGCCAATACCAAGCCTCCTGGATTAAGAAAAGAAAATGGCAAGTGAGAGTGCTGTAATGCATGAACTAATAACTTGTGCATGTTTAATTAAAAAAAGGAGGAACATTTTCAGAAGATAATATAATTAAGGAGAGAATTCAATGCAAATTCTTTGGTCATGGTCACATCTAAGAAAGGCTTTTCCCTATTTATATTAGACAAGCCGAAGGAATATCATTAGAAAGATAGTGGCATATGCTAGATGATTGTTCGTTTAGTGGGTTTCTTTTCTTTCTTCATATTATTTTTCCTAAACTTTTCTTTTAAAGAGAAAAATAAATAATAATATTATGCTGAATCAACCATTCTTAATGAGAAATGAATTATCAAAATTTAAATATATAAACCGTAAAACTCACAATTAATTATTAAATAATTCGAATAGTATTTTTATTCTGCCATGTGAATAGTTAAAATTAAAGATTAGTTATATATATATAAAGCAGCATTGAGATTACCATTTGTCAATTTGATTAGGTGAATATAGTTGATTATGTGGAATTATGAATTAATTAACGGTAATTTGACACATCAATGTAGTAATTATAATAAACACCCTATGATTTAAGTATTTAATTACTACATTAATCTTATAGGTAGTTATTATTTAACGATATTTAATCTATATATATATATATATATATATATATATATATATATATATATGAAAATTTATATAAAAGGAAAGAATATAGATAATTATCATATGTTTATAAAAAATATATATGAAAATTGATATAAAAGGAAAGAATATATATGTAGTTAATAAAAAATATATTTCTAAATATATAAAAGGTAAGTTAATTAAGAGTACTATATACAAGAATAATTTTGTCAATAAAAAAATTATTAATAATTTTAACAATTTCTATTCTAAAAATAATGCTAAAAAAATACTTTGAGTTGTTAGTAGGGCTAGTAGATGATTGCCTCAATAAGAATAATTTGAAACTAGCATTAGTTTGGTTTTATATTGCCAATAGTAATGTGGAGATGGTAGGGTTGGAAATGGTCTCAGGTTGATGAGTTCATACTAGGCTTATTTATTAAAGGAATTTTAGTTTTAAAATTGGGAAAAATTATAAATAAACTCTAAAATTATATCATTTTCCTTACTTAATTTTTTTTTGTTTAAATAGATTTTTTAATTTTTTAATTTAACTTAAATAAATTCAATTTGAATGAAAATATTAAATATCATTCAAATTTAACCTATTTGAACTAAATAATAAATTTATATGCTTATTTATATCTTTACTTCTTCTTTTTTATCAATTTAATCTTATTTATTTTAATATTTTTCTAAATTACAATATATTTATTGTCTAGTTTAATTTAATAAATGAATAAAATTATATTTTATATTTTATTTATCTTTTAAGCAATATATAATATCATAGGTAATTTTTCACATTGCATTAAGCTTTCATTTCTATTCTAATTAAATTTTTAAATAAGAAAAAAAAATCTCATTTATAGTATAATTTTAATAATTAAACTTAAATCAATAAGAAGTAAACTCATTTATCAAATTAAATTAATATTTGGTATTAATTTCATTTTATTTATTATAAATATAAAATTTAAATTTAAAATTAAATGATATTTGATAATAAAAAATTATAAAATCTTTATAAAATATAAAATTTTAAAAGTCTTTGAAATTTTATAAAAAATAAAAGATATTTGCTTTAAATGTGTTTATTTATTAAATTAAAATTTAAAACATAATTTGTTTATTTATTAAAGTAAAATAGAGAAAAAAAAATATATATTATACAATGAAAAATTTAGAAAAACTTGATAATAAAATAGATAATATTAAATTAAAAAAATACAAAAATATAAATAAGCTCCTAAATTTTTTTATTTGGATCAACTAGATTCAATTTGAAAGGAAATTTAATCGCTTCATTCAAGTTGGACTTATTTGAGCCTAATTAAAAAGTTTAGAAGTTTATTTATTTGAATAAATTAAAAAGTTTATAGGTTTATTTGATCCATAAAAATAAAAAAAAAAAAAAAAGTCTAAATAAATAAAATAATATAATTTAGAAATTTGTTTAAATCATAAAAAATAAATATATAAATAAACAAAATGATATAATTTTGAGACTTATTTTTAGCTTTGAGCTAATTCATTAGTTTAAATGACCTGAATGTTATATAGTTGAAATTTTAGTTACATGTCTGAAAATTAAGCTCGAATTCAATTCATTTAACACACATATTAAATGAGTCTAAATGTGTGTTTCTCGGGTTGAGTCTCGAGTAAATCGTCAATACAACTTCTCAGGTTAATTCATTTGCAGTCCTAACAAGATGTTGGTTGAAATATTTACTATAATTTTTTTAAGAAAGTATATAAAATAAAGGTATTATGCAATTTTATTTTTTTATATTTTTAAAAATTATGAAATTATTTTATATAATAAAATTTGTGATTTACACTGTTAATAATTTAAATTTTACAATTTTAATATTACTTATATATATTAATGAGATGTTTATATGATAATAGTAATATTTATGCCACATAAACATCACGTCAACATTGACTAATACTGTTAGCATTTTGCATTCTTAATTGTAAATAGAATAAATTATAAACCCATTTTATTAAAAATTTCACATACTTTCAAATGTAAAAGAAAAATAAATAATATATTTTTTTACACATTCTCCTGAGTTTATTATTTTTATTTTTATTATTTAATTTAAGAACATAAATTGAAAAATTCGAATAGAGTATAATGAAAATATGAGTTATTAATATATTCTTAATCAAATTAAAATACTAAATGCAATGTATAACACCACTAGTTTTTGCTTTTTCGAGGGAATGAGAGTTGAGAATTTTAAATACACTAGTTAATGGTTAGTGTTTTTAGTTAATCGTTAAGAGCCACTTAAGCACATTTTAACAAAAAAAAAAAATGCATTTTAAAAAAAAAAATAGGTGAATTTAAATTATCATATTAATTTATCAATTAATTAATAATAATATAGTATATTTATATAATAATTATAATACATATTATGATTAATAAATTATTATATTTATTTTATCATATAATTATTATTTAATATATTTTATTATTAATTAATTAATTTATAGTTTGATGTGATAGACATATTTAAAAATAATTTTTTCAGGAGAAATTATTAAATAGTATAAGAACACTCGTATAAAAGAGAATTTATATTTATGTCTTTATTTTAAGGGTTAATTATTATTTTCTCCTTGTAAAATAACTTAATACACTAAGTCATTTCTGATATTTTAAAAATATAATAACTTAACCTGACGAATTTCACAATATATTATTAGATCTTTTCGTTTAATTTTATTATTAGTCAATTCTAAAATGATCAATAATGACAGTAAAAAGACAAAAATATTTTTATTCTTTATTTTTAATTAATTATATTATATTTTTACTTTAAAAAATATTTTTTAGGGTCAAAAAATATATTTAATATTTTTCTTCAAATTTAAAAATAAAAATAAATAAAAATATTTTTTAAAAAAATATTTTATTTTTTATTTTTAAAAAATAAAAATAAAAAATATTTTAGAATTATTTTTATTTTTTATTTTTAAATTTGTCAAAAATATGAAAATGAATTTTTTATTTATATTAAAAATTTAAGAAGAAATAATTTAATTTCTTCTTAAATTATTTTTTTAAATAAAAAATAAAAAAATATTTTTATTTATTTTTTATTTTTATATTTATTAAAAATATGAAAATAAATTTTTTAATCTTAAAAAATTAGTTTAAAATAAAAATAAAATAAAATTAATTAAGAATAAAAGACAAGATTTTTTTTTTTTTTTACTGTTCTTATTGATTATTTTAGGATTGAATAACGGAAAAATTGGATGAAGGGATATTAGTATAACGGAATATTTGTCAGAAAGAAATTAATATATTTAAAAAAAATTAAGAATAATTTAATATATTAAATTATTTTATAAAAAAAATAATTAATTTTTATTTTAATTATATTTTATATAAATAGAAAAAATATATTATTATCTTACTTGTTTTTTTTTTAAATCATTAGCGCAACTGTCCAACGTGGACATAACAGAATTTGTCATCGTGGACAGCGTTCCCAAATTTCCCTTTCTTTTTTCTCTCAACTTTCTTTAGCAGAAGGCAGGCTATTTTATTATTTAGCTTTATTTTTATTTTTTTTAGTCAAAATATATTTTCTTAATTAATAATAAAATTAATATGATGACTCGATTTAAAAATAATAATAATAATATGATAAATATAGGTTTTTTTTAAGTCTATTAATTCGATTCAACAAAAGATAAATTCACAATGAAATTTAAAATTTTTTATATAAAAAAAATTTATGATCTGATCAAAAATCAAATTTTGATTAATAAAATAATTTTTTTTAAGAATGTAAAGATATTTTATCTCTAAATTACTTTTGTGATTAATGAGGTTAGATACACTTGGTGTTGTTATAATCAATTGTTTCAAAGATTAAGAAATTATACATGTATCTGAATGTCATTATTGCATGCAATGTGCCATTTAAAACTAGTTGCGTTGTGAGCATGCAATGTGCCATATATATTATATGAATAAATAAATTAAATAAAATGTTACTTTCAGTTTCAGTTAGTACCTGTGCTAGTAGTTCTTGTCCTTCTGAATTTAAAACTAGTTTTACAATTATAAATTATATAGATTCTCATTTGGTGGATTTCTTGTTGGCCACATTGTGCTTTGCTGTTAGTTTTGAAAGAATTTGACCTAGCGAAGTTTTTTTAAATGTTTATTATTCTAAATGAATATTAAATTAATAGGAATCAAAATTGATTGATTAAAAAAATATTAAAAATTAAAAAATAATTTTTTTGTACGAAAATTATTTTAATTCAAATCAAAAATTATTTTTATCTTAAGGTTTACATAACTATATATAAAAAATAATTTTTAGAAAATATTAAAAGTTTAATATGGTAATTTATTTCGAAAAGGAAATAAATTACTAAATTTACATAAATAAGAAAAAAAAATTAAAAATAAATTAAATAGAAAATAAATTAAAATTAATATAATATTTTAAATAAAATCTAAAAACAAGTTTATTATCAAAATTAAATAAGAAAAATAAAAAATACTTAAAATATAAAATATAAATATAGAAAAATATCAAATTCTCCCAAATCTTAAAGGAGTGTGAGTATAGGACACACTTAATAATTTTTTTTTTTTGTTACAATTAAATTTTTCAATATTAAATAACAATGGCTAGTGATAATTATTCATTTTTGACAACATGTATCAATCGTAAATAACCAATTCTATCATCCATCAACTATAACTCCACATGTTAAGAGTTATAGGATTATACTCGTTTAAAGGTTTTATAGTTTGGTGAAATCCCTATTGTTGAAGTACAAGTAGGTCTCTTTACCATAAGCTGTGGCTGCAGGTCTTGCAGAAAACCCAACGTAGTCCCTCTCTGCCTTAGTTTTGCATATTTCAGCAACATACTTGAAGAGCTGGTGTTGTTGGTTATATGGTTGATTCACATAGTCCTCAATTGGCATCCACTAAGAAAAAGAAAGATAAAAACAAACAAAATTACAATTATTTTCAAATTTCATTGATTCTAGCAGCTAATTTTCAAAGAAGAAAAGAGGAATATAGCAAATGGCTAAGCACCCTGCTAAACAAGTGCCGAGCCAGCCCGACAAGCCAGCATGGAGTCTGACAATTTCACTGTCAACTGTTTCTTTTTTCTATGCTTGGAGCTATAGAAGCCTCCATCGTTAGAAAAAAAAAAGATTAGATTTTTAATACAGAACAAAGAGAGAAGAAGAAGAAGATTGGAGGTTGGTGAGATAGAACGAGAGAGAGCGAAAGAGAAGGAGAAGAGATATATAAATTAATTTTTAATTATAATTTTAATATTTTTTAATTATTTAAAAATATAATTTTTAAAATTTTATTATTTTTTATTATTTAAAAATATAAAGTATGTCCCCATTTTTATTTTACCAAATAAATTAATTCTGTTAACTTTTTTTTAACCTATGAAATATTTTTATATATCGTTAATTTTTACTCATATTTTGTAATTGATATTGATCTAAAAAGAAAATTGACCTTATGAGATTTAATTTTATTAATTTTAAGGTCTAATTTGATTTAAATTGAAAGTTGAGAGAATTTATTGGACAAATTTTTTTATTTTTTTAACATGGATTCAACTTTTGATCAAAATATAAGTTCTGAATTTAATATTTCCCCCCAGAATTACCATTATATTTCTAACTTCATCAATGAAGAAAAAAGGAATGGAGCAAATGGCTAAACGACTGCCACAGCTGGCTTGCAGGCCAGCCCAACAAGCCAGCATGGAGTCGACAATTTCACTGTCAACTGTTTTTTATATTTTATTTTTTTTAATTTGAAAAAAATAATAATAATTCAGTGCTTGGCACGGTGAGTGTCAACTTACTTGATACCATTTGATTCCAAGGTGGCAGATTTTACTACCATTTGAGATTTTCTCAAATACCTTACAATGGTATACCCTCTAATGGAAAAAATCCCAAATTGAAACACTAGAGATCTTTTGATTAAAATTAAAGATTTTGATACCATATAAAGAAATCACTTAGAATTTTTATACCTGAGCTGCCTCAATCTCTGATTCTTGCTTTTGGATGTCAAAGGAGTGTGCTCTTAACATGCAAACGAAAAATAAATCTGATTTGCTGAAGAAAGACTGGTGGCTTTGCCTGTGGACAATAAACAATAACGATACAATTTTTAAAAATTGAGATTGTAATAAAATAGTCAAAATTTTTAGCAATAATTTATCAGAACCTATAGCTTTTATCGATAGAACATGCTGCTATGGATTATTAAAGTGACTTAGTACTTGTTAAACATGAAGTCGCATGCATGCAAGTCTACCCCCTGCATCCCATATATGGCAAATGAAAGTAGAGATTTCGTACCTGAATGCTAGAATTTCCACAAATTCGGCCTCAATCTGATGACAATAAAGATATTAGATTAACAATGGCTTCAAAGAATTTAAAGATATCTACCAAGTCATATCTAAATTTATTACTTACTCCAGTTTCTTCTTTAACCTCCCTAATTGCAGCTTTCCAGATATCCTCTCCCTGTCGATGGAAAATCTTTTCAGATAATTATGGAGTAAAGACATTGATCATAAAACACAACCAAGCTGAACAAATATGCTCACCTCATTCACTACCCCAGTTGGTAGCTTCCATAGTCCTGTACCTTTAAATCCACCACCCTTTTCTTGAACTACAAGCACCTATAAATTATGAAATAAATTCATTTCAAAGTTAGGAGTCACAGCTACCATGCCAAAATAATGTCAATTACATTACAATAGATTCTATAGAAATTGAAAAATATTGAGAACATTGGAAGTTAAATGAGAAGAACGTTTGAATGTACCTCTTTATTATCATTCATTACAAATGCTCCAATACCAACTCGATGTGTCGCATTTACTGGAAGAGTATCAGGAGTACTAGGTAGCCATCGCACCAACATCAAGTAATCTGGCTCAGCATGGTGGTACCTAAATCCTTCCTGCATAATTAGCAGAACATGATTAGGCATCTTAAACGTTGATATGCAAATTGAAAATTTGGTAATTAATTATTTATCATTGGATGAACAATTGGAGCCAATGTTTAGTATTGTTGGCTTAAAGAGTTTGATAAGCCCTTTGGTTTAACCATTATTTCAAAATTTAGCAGTTAACCATTTTTGGTCTTTCAACCGTTGGCATGTTAGCATTTAACCGCTAAATGCTAGCTGTTAAAAACTACAACTACTAAATTAAGGGAGGGTTTGGTAGAAAATATATTTTAAAAACATAGTTTTAAAAACGCCGTTTAAAAAAAAAATACTGTCATGTTTATTTTAATTTTTTTTCTATTTTTAATTTTAAAATAGCGTTTTGAATTAATCATCCAAACACTCGAAAAATCGTTTAATATTTTTTAAATTTCAAAACGACGTTTCATACCTATTTTAAATAAATTCTAATACCCTCTAAATCATAAAGGCCCTAAATCTGCTAATAGATGTATCAAAAGCTAGCAACATTACAATAAATGTTAATGTGAAGTATTTACCTGAACTACAGAATGGACGAGATTAGAAAGTTCAATTGGCAATTTGATCCAAATACCCCTCTTCCCCTAATAATAATAATAAAAAAAAATAGAATAATGATCTAAATTGTAGCATAATGAAGTGGGTACATGACGAATTATTAATAAATGCAGATGATCAGGAACTAGAGGAACCTGTTGCTTCCATTGTGAAATGGAGGCTCTAAGTAAAGGAGTAAAAATGTCAGACTCCATATGCTCCTTATTATTCATTTCTATAACAACTCCATCATATAAATCATCATCTACATTGAGCAATACGACCTGTTCAGGTTCATTTTCAGGAACCCTCTGTTCGTTCATAGACATCAAAGTTGTTGTGCGTGACATGTTCTTTACTGCTGCAACCTGAAAGAATTAGACATCAGGTCCCCAATAAGCCAAATTCACAATGAAGAAATCGAAAAATAATTAGAGTGGTCCTTCTATAGACAGAAATATATTATTTGAAAGAACATTACCAAACATAACTAGCCAATTACATACAGCTCATGCCATTTGGCATTAAAATAAACTGAACAACATTGTATGAGACTCCAAATTTTTTGGACTTGCCAGAATTAAAGTATAGCTTGACAATAAGCCATTGAGGCATCTGATGCAAAATTCAAATTCAATAGTAACATCAAGACTTAGAATCTATAATTACAGTTTCCCATTTTCATTTCTTTAACAATTCAACCAAAGCTAGATTCATTAGTATTACTATAAAAAATCACAAGCATATATAGTATTACTTACTATGTTTACAAATTTCAAGTTTCAAATGACAAAAATTGCAACATAATATAGATAGAAAACAAAATCAAACAAATCAAATTATCCGCATACAACAGTGAAATTTGAATTTGAATTCTTTTAATTATAGGATTAAGAGAGTTAATACCCTAAACTAATTAGACTAGGCATCGCATTTATCGTGTATATTTTAATATGACTTTT
>CANXYC011290664.1:0-10062 GCA_948193065.1 Aleurites moluccanus
AAGTGTGATAATACTAGTGCCATAAATTTATCAAAAAACCTTGTTCAACATTCAAGGAGTAAACATATTGACATTATACATCATTTTCTTAGAGATCATGTGTAAAACCATAATGTTGCTCTAGAATTTATAGTGTCAAATAATCAATTGGTGGACATTTTTACAAAACCCTTGAATGAAGAAATGATGAATTTTATTAAGAGAGAATTAGGCATGTTGGATAGAAAAGTTTTTGAAAAATAATTGCCTTTTTGTTGAATGATTTTTCATATTCTTAGTTTCTTGTCTGCTTGTTGGTTGTAGCAGCCGCGACCTAAAGGAGTTGCAGCCGTGATTCTAGGTTTGCTTTTTTTTGGATGACTTTTCTTGAGTCGTAGCCGTGACTGATTCTTTTCGTAGCCGCTACTCTTCTGATCTGTTTTCCTTTCCTTCTATCTATCTTCATAGTAGCCGCGACTGATTTGCGTCGCAGTTGCTACTTCTCTCTTCTGCTTTTCTCTTTATTCGCAACCGCGAATAGTTTCTATTGCAGTCACTACTTTCTCGATTATTTTAAAAATATTGCCTGCCAGCTCATAGTTGCAGCCGCTACTTAAAGAGTCGTAGTCGCGACTTCCATGATAATCAGTTTTTAAAATCGATTTCTCGCGCATTCTGTCACTTTCTCTCTCAACCCAAAATCATTTTCTCTCAAATTTTCTCTCTGTCCCTTGCTTGAATCACCTTCTAACACCAAAATGGCACCAAAAAGAGTGAAAACTAGGGCTAGGAAGGGTCAAGAATCATCCAAGTGCCCAAATTTAGGGCAGACCTCTATGCCCTCTCCTTCTCAGAATCTGCTTCTCCACCTATTCCTCCACCTCTTACTTCGGTTCCTCCTTCTGCTCCTATTCCAAAGAAGAAAAGGACTCCAATCAACCATGAAGAGTGGAATCCTATAGATTTGGAAGTTTTGGTTTAATCCTTAAACCCTCAAGAAATTACCTGGTATGAAAATCTCAATTCCAATTGCTCCATTCTTCCTTCTAGATATGTTAACTGGATGGAATTGGATAGTGTAGGGTTAAGTGAACCTATTAGGGCCAAGCTTTAATTTGTCAATTGGCTCACAATGGTTGATATTAGGCGTGACTATTTTCCCTTTCTCACTTTGGAGTTTTTCTCCACTTTTAGTCTTAACGTATCAAGGGGATCCACCTATAGGAATAAGAGCTTCAAGCTCTTAGGTAAATCTTATACTATCTCCCTTAGGCAAACCGGTCAGCTCTTCGGGTTTTTTGAAATTGGGGCAATAGGATTCTCTAATGAGTTTGAGGAAAACTTGAATGATTTTTTGAAGGAAATCACTGGGTCTTCTCAACATTATAACCCCAGACTCTCTAAATCTACTAGTATTAGAAACCCTATTCTTAAAGTGATTCACAGGATTATCTCCTATATGATTAACAGCAAAGGCACCAGTTATAGTGCATTCTTGAAGACTGAGTTATTTTTTCTTTAGTGCATCGAGAGAGGTCATCCTATTGCCTCTGCTAGATGGTTGGTGGATCATTTTAGCAAATTTTCTCGAAAGAAATTGGGAGACATTATCTGTGGTCACTTGGTGACACACATAGACTGTGCTATTTGTGAAAACCCCAAATTTGATCCAAGCAACACTGCCTTCAGACCTCTAGTTCACAGCATTCAAGAAAATAAATTTCTTGGAGTTATCACTCTGCAGAGCATGGGATTGTTGAAAAAAGAGCAGACACATCTTTTGCTCTTAAAGCTGCTCCTACTGATGTTTAGGGTGAGGCAACCACCCTTTAGCAACAGGAAGAAGTCTCTGCTCCTTCTGAAGCCCCAGTAGCTCTTCCTCAGCCGATAGCCCCTGCTCATTATGTGGACATAGCAGCTTCTCCTTCGCTCATAGACTTTTTGACTGCTCGTTTCGATGCAATGGAGCAATGTCATAATGCAATTATGGAGAAAATACAAAAATTGGATGATTGAGTCTCTTCTGTTGAGACTGAAGTAAAGACCTTAATTAAAGCTGACATTCAACATTTACGTCGCCAACAGTGAGAGTTCCTTGCAGAAATGGAGAAACGTAAGGCTTTTTCTCCATCTGCTTCAGACACTGTCGATGCTAAGTCCAGTAGGCATGGGTCAGATAAGTTGCGAATAGAGGATGATCCGCACACTCCAGTTGATGTTGCCTCTTCTCAACCTTTGGACAAAGACAAGGCACTAGCCGCTGATGATGTTTCTTCAGCATTGCAGCCATTGGAGCAGTTGCAGTTGAGAGTTCTTCTTTAGATCCTGCAACAAATGTTCCTCCTTTGTAGTTTTTAGGAGTTTTTCTATTTTTCTGTTTTTCTTTTTATTTTGTAATACTTTGTAAATCATTTAAGATTAATATATTTTGGCTAATTTAGTCCGGTTAGACTTCAAATTAGGTTTTTAATTGCTTTTATTTTAATTTCTTTTATTTTAATTACTCTTATTTATTACTTTATAAGTTCTTGTGCTAGATCGCTAGGTTAATTCTCCTTGAATTAATTTGGAATTTAACTTTTGTGTTTTGAAAATGGGATTTTGATCAGACAAAATTATTTGTCCTTATTTGATTTGTAAAACCCTCAAATTTAATTTATATAACCTTGAATATATGTTTTTTAAGCATAAATAAAGTTAGTTTAGATATTAGAATATCATACTTCCGTGATTTGACAAATCGCTAAAAATCGACCCGATGGATAGGTAAACACATCGACGTTTTGATTAACGAATAGGTTCGAAATTTTAAATTTTTAATATTACCATTAGACTCATAAGTTGGATAAATATAAGAAATATTATTTCAGAATTGAAATAGGACAAAAAGATAAATAGTTATAAGTTTCGGGTTCAAAATGCGAATACTAAAAGTGTCGGGGGGAAAATCGAATTAGCTGAAAGTTAATTAATATAAATAGCCATCTAATTCTCCAAAAATCAGAAAATTCTCCTCCTTCCTCCATTGTTACAACCAAGTCTCCTCCTTCTCCAAAACGCCACCAATTTCATCCAAACTTCAAGCAAAATAGATAGAAAACTCGATTAAACTTCATATTAAGCTCGTTTCCATCGAAAATTCCAAGAAATTCAAGCTAGAAATTGAAGAACCATTCAACCTAAATTTTGGCCACACCTTGAATTCAGGTTAGGATGATGTTTTTTTCATTCTTTTGGTTCATTTAATCTACATAAATGATTATAAACATGATTAGATCGATAGATTTCAAGATTGGATCGAAATTAGAGAAAACCTAAAACTAGGTTTATGTTTGAAATGGATTTTCTGTATAGGATTTCATAATTGTAATTAATGTTTAAATATGTTAGTTAGCATCCATTTAAGTCTAAATATGTGGTAAAATTGATTGTAGAATTGAAGGAAACTGAAGAACACTGCTTTTGCTTATTATAGGCAAATAGGCGTTTTATCGCGTAAACGATCAAACCATCGATTCTAGTGAGTTATATGCATATAATTATGCATGTTTAAAACTTTCTTTGATCAATTTGAATCTATTTAAATTCTTGAAAATTCTTTTCCAAAGTGTTTCATTTGAGTTTCCTTTGAATTTTCCTTGAATTTAAGCTCTGATTGTGTTGTTTATTGATGTATATAAAACCTGTTTGATAATGCCTTTGTGTTTGTTGCCACTAGGGCTTGAATTGTGAATTTTGGATTTTGATCAATATGTCCCAAAACTATATTTATTTATTCCTAAAGTGGTGCACACCAAGTGCTCGACGAAATGGACTTTGTTAATTTCCTTAAGAAAATAATTATTACCAAATTTGCTAAAATGGGTGACTTTCTTTGTCACTAGTATAAATATGTCTTTCTGATATATTTTGAACTTATATCCTAAATGACTTTTGTAGCATTTTGCCTATTCTATAATGTTCCTTTGTTATGGATAATGATCCTAAATGTGTTTGCTTGCCTAAACAACTCAATTGAACTAGAGTTACATAAATTGAACCTTGCTGATTTTCTTGCCTATTTGATATCTTATTTGCTATTTTTAACCTATTCTAATGTTTGTATGATAGAGCTACCTTACTGATGGGGTAGTTGGTAAATACCATCAGCATTGTACACAATGAAATTCCAGTGATACCCTAGCTGAGAAGGGTTATGGTCCTGGCCATAGGGTCTGATCCACCTTATGCTATTTACATGTTATATTGATAATGATATGCATTTTATGGCCCAATATCTGTTATATATACATGGTTATTATTTTTTCCAGTGTCTATACATCTATATTTAATGTATATAAACTATTTCCCTTGATTTGATCCTTTGGTGTGCTATCCATGAGTTAATTCTTAATATTGTTCATTTATTGTTTCCTACCTAGCTTAACGTATGATAATATATATATTGACTCACTGAATATGAAAATACTCACCCTTTTAGTGTTTTTATCTTTTCAGGCCAGGAGTAGAGCTTGTCCAAGATTTCTTCATCAATGGATCCAGCTGTGTTATAATAATGTAAATATTAAACTTGTATATATTCCTTTTATATATTTTAGATGCTCAATGGATATGTAAATTTTTGGGATGACTATACTTAGTATGGTCTGTAATATTATTTGTTACTAATATATAATGTAAATGAGATTTGTTGAGATCAAATATGATCACAGATGATGACAGATAAACTGATTATATGGATATAGATATATTATAGTAGGTGATGTTTACAAGTTATAGAAGGGTTCTATGGGTATCATTAGCCTTATATTATTCCTACATTTTAGGACCGTCATATTCCAAAATTGGGATGTGACATGACTTCAAGAAGAATGCAAGATAAAGCACATAACTCTTCTTTTTTTAGTTATAGTTCTTTCTTCATAAAAATTAAAAAAAAAATGATAAATCAAACCAACTCCTTTGCAAAAAGAAAAAAAAATAAAATTGTGTGGGTTTTTATTCCCATTCAAAGGGATATAACTTAATCCAAGTGGCAAATTCAAATTAAAATAAACTACTTCCTCCTCCTATCATCTTCTTATTTTATTTAAAATCATTCATTTTTGTCATTCCATTATATATTTGTGTATGAAATTATTTTTATTAAAGTTATTCTTATATTAATTAACCAAACAAGTATTTTAAAGAATAAACTGAAAATCTAGTCTATAAATCCTCTTTAGTTTCGAAAAACTATTGCATTTTTCTTGGGAAAAATTAAGATGGAGTCAAATCATTATTTTTGCCTTATATTTTCACAACTAAATAATAAATTAAGGTGGCAACTATAAAAATTATTTTCAAAAGAAATTAAAGGGATGATTTCCAAAAAGTAAAGGCTATAGTCGCATCAATCCTAAGATCAAACCCAAATGAGCATTCTGATTTTTGGCGGATCGGACAAATGCTCGGACGAGACCACACAATGAAAAATTTTAAATCATTTCTTTTTTAATGGATTTAAATTATTTCTTGGTTTTGGGAAGATCACCAATATCACTTAACTTTTTTCATGAATGACTCATTTATTATTATTATTATTATTATTTTCATTAGTGAAAATATTTAAATTAAAGATGAATATACTTACTATGGATAGTATGTGCATGATTATATTTTAATAGGTTTTAAAATCCTTAAATTCAATTTTTAAAAAAAATCCATCAATTGAGTGACATAACAATGAAGAAATTTTGAGAACACAAAAAATAAAATAAATTAAGATTTTATTTATTAAATCAAAGTTCGGTTAGATATTTATTACATTCCAATTTTGGAACATGACGGTCCTAGGGTGTAGGATATGTTTAAGGCTACTAATACTTGTAGAACCCTTAATATCATTTATTTATAAATCAACATCATTAGGCAAATTCATATACTAACATATTCCATATATTTTACATAACAATTAAAAGTATTATTTACACACTATTCTATACAAAACTAACTTACTTAATTATATAATTGTAGAGCTTCTAGAGTTTACAAAAGATAATATGAATACTGATAATTACATTACAATTGATAGCTGGTTCCACTGAAGAAGGAAACCTAGAACCGCTCTACTTCTAATTTGAAAAATATTTAACCACTAAAAGAAAAATTATTTTAAATACTTAGTGAGTGAAATATATATTATTATATAGTGGGTTAGGTAGGTAACAATAGGTAAGTAATAAATAATGGATGGTTTCATAAATAGCACACCAAATGCGTAACTTATGGATTAATAAAGGACAATTATTGGTGGAATATTTAAAGTTAAACAATAAATTACATTGAGAAAATCAAGTAGGATAAATAAATCAAAAGAACTCATGGCATGTTAGTATAACAAATATAAAGGGTCTAGTACACATGTCACATATCAATCCTAATAATGAAGTATAAGGTAGATCAAGCCTTATGGCTATGACATTACCCTTCCTAACAAGGTTAAAATAGTCATTATGCACAATGCCGATGGTTTTCCCCTCACTACCCTATTGGAATAGTATCTCTGTTATACTAACATATACATAGGTAATAGGAAACAATTACAGTAACAATTAAGAAACAAAAATAATAAGGTTCAATTAACAACGCAAAAAGCTTATTAGTATTTCATTAATCATTTAATGGCAGTATAATTTAATAAACAATAGGATATGTCAAATAATATGAAAGATCAAGTATGAGTTAGGTGCAAAAGTGGTTAATGAAGGTTAGTTGCATTGGCTTAACTAGCCAATATTGTTGTCGACGATTGCATCGGCTTGGTAGGCCTATGAAAATTTTGAAGAGGCATTTCATTAAACACTTGGTGTGCACATCTTTAGGTCCATTTTGATGATTTTTGGGAAAAGTCTAATAATGCCCAAAGTTCACATATCAAGTTCACATTGCAATAAACAAAATGTCATTAATAAATAAAATATTAATTCAAAGGAAGACATAGAAAATTAGGCTTGAAAAACAAAGAAAAATCAAAGGGTGTTTTATAAGGTGGTTCGGCCAAAACTTCATAAACATGTAGTTGGTTTCTATAATTTCAAAATAATATATATTTAACTCACCAAAATCCTTCAAACATCCATAATTTGATTAACCAAAATCCTTCAAAAATCCACAATGGGCAAGATTAACCCAAATCCTTCAAAATCCACAATTTGAATTTCAATGCTCCAAGTAAGTCCATGTGCCCATCTTTATCATTTTCATCATCTTTTCTATTTCCTTTTTTTACTATAATCAATTAAATATCATATTAACATTTAATTCTAGTATAATTTCTAATAATTAACTTAATTTAAGTTTTCCCCCAAATTCTAGGGTTTTAAATCAAAGGTTTTCCTTTAGTATTCACTTCTGGCAGTCATGATTCATTTATTGTTATCTTGAGCTACAGATGTCCAATTACTTTATTTTTTTTTCTACTTAAACTAGACATCTTAGGTTCCAACA
Source organism: Aleurites moluccanus (assembly GCA_948193065.1). Taxonomy (NCBI): domain Eukaryota; kingdom Viridiplantae; phylum Streptophyta; class Magnoliopsida; order Malpighiales; family Euphorbiaceae; genus Aleurites; species Aleurites moluccanus. The sequence goes on from CANXYC011290664.1 coordinate 7,468, forward strand.
TATCCAAAATTTATATTAATCCAAATATTACACCATTCATAGTGGTTATCTAAATTAAGCTAAGCTATCCTATAACATCCATCCGGACAAACTCCACTAATTTGATTGAAACTCCATACATATATATCTAATGGTAAAACCATTATATTGAAATTTAGATAATACATAAATGAACACTTTTATATTTAGTATTTTTCCGAATTCGGACTCTAAAGTCTTCAAATAAATAAAACACAGTAGCATTTTCTATTGAACTATCCATCTGAGTCAGTACTACTTCGGGATTAATATCTCTTTACTCACTTAAAATTTTGAAAAACTATTTCACAAGCATATAATAATACCTAAAGCTACAAATTTTATGTTTTGCACTTTTCAAAATTATTTTCTTAAGATTATGAAAACTGAAGTGCAACTTTCTATTCTAAACTTAATTTATATATATATATCTATGAAACCCTAATTCCTAAATTTCTACATATAGCATTATTTATTTAACTATTCCTTCTTTATCTAGTTACATATACTTAAATTTAATTCCGCAAACTTCTAAGTTTAGGAATCATAAGAATAGATTTGAAGATAAAGATAGAATTTTAACTTAGAACTTGATAACTTATTGAATTATTATGTTGAAGGTGGAAGAAAATTTTGGAGGAGGAATCTTGGTTTGTTTGGCCACTCATTGAAAATGAAGAAGAATATAAAATTTTCTAAGGTTTTGTAGATAATTTAGGTGTGGGACCCACTAAATAGTATATTTCCCATTTTGCCCTTGCATGATTTTCCTATTTATAGTAATACTATTATGAATTTCTGATAATTTCAAGTATATGAAAATTTTTATTACACTTTTAATCTTCCTTTAGCTCATCAAATTTAGTTTATCTTAAAATAGAATAAGAAATTTAATAAATTAGGGTTATGCATATAATTTAGGGTTTATGGAAATTTTTTTTAGGGTTTATGAAAACTAAGGACAAGTTAGTAAGGAATGGTTAAACAATTACAATGCAAATACAAAAAAATATGCATTTAATTTCAATATCAGAAGTGGGAAGTGATTTGGATTATTTTTTACTATTATTTCACTTAATACTGCCCTAGGGTATGAATCTGAACTTAAATATAAAATTTTCAATTTATCCCTAACTTTCCACTTATTTACAGTTTTGTCATTCTTTGGTTTTTCATCACTTCAATTCACTTTTCCATTCTTTCTTCTTATCATCACCTTGCATTTTATTAGTCCTATAGTTATTCACTTGTCAAAGTTTAATATTCCTAGATTTGTTGTAGAATTGGCTTATTATATTGGTGAAGTTCTAAAAATATTTTTGGTCAAAATTGAAAAATTTTTCCTGGTATTTATGGTATATTTTAGAGTGTTGTACTTTACTCCCTTCAATAAAATTCATTCTCGAATTTTCAATCAAATTAGTTCTTCTGAAGTATTATGTTTTTTCATATTTTTAGTATTATTTTGTCTGCTTTTACATAAAGAGTTTTCCTTACAAGTTATCTTTAATCATTTTCGGTCTCTTTGAAATATCACTCTCTATTACAATACTATCATCTAACTTAAAAACTCTAAGTGAATAATAGTAATTCTTCAAAACAAAACTCTAACACATATATGCAATCTTTCTTAAATCTCTAATCATACTTTCTTTCTCCATTTAACTCAAAAAAATTTCAATTAAAGACTTTATATTTTTCATTACCATATAGGTTTCCAATTAATTTATCTTAAGTTTCATTATAAACCAGTCACGTATTGCATCATGATATAACCATAGATTGTAATTCTTACAATCTCTAATTAAATACTTCCTGATCTTTACTAAACCTCGAATTATGCACATCATTTATGTCACACCTCAACTCCAGTGGTGTGACGGTCCTAGGGCAAGGGTAGGCTTAAAGCCACCATAAACACGTAGAACTCATAAATCATGAATCTCATACACCATTATATCAATTACAAAATCATACATTAATCATTACTAATAAAATTCAGTTAAGCATCCATCAAACCTCTACTAATATCATATCATAGCTTTCTCTTGTTTCTTAATGATCAAAAGATGCATCTCACATCACCAATGAACAAAAGTACCCAAAAGGTAACAATCATATGTCAAATTATACTAGTATCCTCAAATGACTAACTACGGAGCTCTAGAGTATACTCCAATACATATGGTATCATAATACCATTAACTGAATATACATAATTATATGTCAAAAAAAATTACAATGGAAGCTTCTTGGGATAAACAAGTCAAGAAGCCCGATCCTCTCTATTAGCTCCTTCACGAGCTATGCTATCACCTGAAATCCATAGAAAAGGCGTGAGCCTTCAACTCAGTAAGATATGAACATTATAAAGCAAAAATCTGAATATCGAATCATGGTCATAAACATATATTTATACATATAGGCATGAAAGAAATCATAAGCTTTATTTTGAGGAAACATGGTTCTCATAATAATTTGGCTATATCAAATCATGTCGGGAATCAAATCATGGTTCATGTTAGAACATAGAATGCCCACAAAGAATGGCATTATCAAATCTCATCTGATAGAACT
>CANXYC011290687.1:0-14761 GCA_948193065.1 Aleurites moluccanus
TTCAAACTAGAATTAATTATTTCATTACCTATTTCATTCAATTAAATTCTCAACTAAATTCTATAATTCCTTTTTAATATCTATATTTAATTGTCCTTGATTAATTTTGGTTATTGATCTCTTGAGAATCTCAAAAAAAAAGAAAAAAAATATTCTACTTGATTGACGGTTCATTCGGTTTTTCGTAAATCCCTTTCAAACTCTTAATATTTCTTCTTAATTTTCTTTTATACTTGGGTGAGTTATTACAGACTTCCCCTATTTGTGGGTCATGCTTAGTATAACCACGACTAGAGAATTTTAAGTTAGCATCAACTTTACATAATTGACTAATAAAAATAAGATTCAAAGAGAGTTTAGGAACTAAAGAAGTGGCAGTAAGGTCAGATGAGTTGTAGAAACAATGCCAATATTATTAACATGTAAAGCAAAATTATTAGTAGTATGAAAAATAGGGAAAACAATAAGAATACTAATGGAAGAAAACAAAGAGGAGTCAAACGTCATGTGATTGCATCAAGCAGAAGTAAAGAACCATGAGGAAGAAGTTCATGGAGTAATGGAAAGAACATATGAGGAAGGATACCAAAATCAGAGTGTAACTATTGTAGTAAGGCCTGAACATCTTGAAGAGAGAACTTAGGAGATGAATTGGCAGGAGAACACTCAGTGGTAGTTGTTGTAATGGAGGAGCACACGGGTCTTGAAGTGCTCATAGAAGAGTTAACTGAGTCACCAGGACTAAAGGATTGTTAATTTTGAGGTTGATGTTAATAATTAGCCTTTATATGACTAGATTTCTTGCAATAATTATAGGTAACAATGCGAGAGAATCCTAAAGAAGCAGCCAAGACAACATTATTAGTCTAAGAAGAAGAATTTGAAGAAGTAGCTAGTATAGCTTTAATGGATTGAAAAGATTGCTTAGCACATAGAGTGTTGAGATGAGTTTCCTCAGAAAATAATTCTCGAATCACAGCATCCAACTTGGGTAGAGGACTGCTGTGAAAAAGAGAGGCATTGACAAGCTCTACTTCAAAGCGAAGAGTCACAAGAAGATGCCAAACACGCCGACGATTATATAGTCCTATATAGAGATAAACATAAGCAAAATTAGACTATTGAAGATCACAATTGACTTACTTATTCCAAAGTGTCTGAAGTTCATAGATATAACTAGGAATGTGTGAACACGTGATTTTCTATCCAAGCAGACTCGGGTCCGGGTAAGATTGATTAATGATCGATCGGAGATCAAAATCGACTCTGATTCAAACAAATCAGTATAAGTTAGACTTATTGACATCAACTGAAGGTCAAACCTTTTCGAATCGGGCGTGTCAGACAAAAGGGGCTAGAAACGACCTTGGTGACAACTGGCCTTTATGATGGTGGCACTACCACAAAGAGAAGCTCCTGCTGCTAGCCTTCAATCTTCCTACCACTAAAATGAAGCCTCTTTGCCGCCAATGTGAAGCTTTGGTGCCGCTAGATTTTCTGAATCCTACATTGTATTTTCGTCCAATCTGACCCCAACCTTTTCCCTATAAATACAAGCCCTTCATTAGACTTCAAAAAAATACACCAGAATAACTAAGTAGAGTTTTCCTTAATTGGCTCTCCTTTCTCTCCTTTTATTCAGGTTTATTTATCATAAGCGGTTCAATTCTCTTTGATTTTAAATCGATTTCTTCAACTCTCCTTGAGTTAGAGGAATATAAGACCTAGATTTTATCTCTCTTTGAGTCAATTTAGTATCACCTTTGTGCTAATTTGATTAATTAATTCAACTCAGTAATTAAAATTGGACAAGAATCAGACCTTTGGACTAATTTGGTTACCTAAGCAAAGGTGAAACTCCGATCTGAAAGAACTCTAAAATGCCTTCCGCCCAAGTCGTGAAGTAAGATATCGTGTTCTAAATTCACCTCTATTCTTCTACATTTTTTTAAATTGGTAAAGAATCAATTAAAAGAACCAAAATATGATAAAATAGAAGAGGTAAAACCCGAATTTTCTTAAAATCAGACATAACTCTTTCCAAAAAGGGAGAACTGTGTGGGTTTTGATTTTCATTCAAAGGGATATGCAGACAAGCTGTTTCATAGCTTCAAATCCAAAAATACTAAAAAATCGTATGTTTCCTAAATTATTTTGTATTTGATTTTATTTTGGGGAATGTGTGGTCAACCTAAAACCTATAAGAATTAGAGTTGATATCCCCTCTGTTTAGGTTTTTATTGTAATATTTAATCCTTTTATTTTATTTTATTTTTATTTGTTATTGTTTACTTGAATGTTTTATGGTTTATATTCTAAATTACTTTGTATAATTCATTCATCATATAAATGTCATTTTATAACTTGTTCATAAAAATGCATATTTTTCATAAAGCATAAATTAAATGGAAAGCCAAAATAAGAGTTTTTTAAAACTGAAAACTTAGTTCCCGAGCTCATTCCCAGTGAAGGTTTAGTGATTTTATATTTGGGTTATACTTTGAAGTCAAATTGAGTTTTCCTTTCTTTTCCTTTAAAAATAAATGTGGCGACTCTACAATAATTTCAAAATAAAAGTTAAAGAGATAATTTGCAAATATAAGATAAAAATTATCTTTATCGTGTGGAAAATCACTCCGAAAGAACATTTCGGTGCTTGGGCGAGGTCTCACAGAATGGTGTGATTAGGTTGTTGTTATAGGCGATGAAGACGAAGATAAATATGAAATTGATGAGTATCATCATAAAAAGAGTAATGATTCTTTGTAAAAGCCATACCTCTTAACCAGTGTCAAAATGATGGAACTTGCCCTTAATACCAGTTAAACATGTATTACGAAACCAAGTTAAGATGAATTTTACCATCCTATTGATCTATTCTTTCAACAAATTTAGTCTCATCCTCATCAACCTTTTTAGTAGGTTTAGAAGCCTCACTCATTATAAAGTGCTTGAGAAGATGACTTTTCAGAAAACTATACATTTCTTAAGCCCACAAGTCATAGTTGGAGTGATAAAAAATAATATTAATAAGGTGTAATAGTGGTTGAGAGGCAAGTTGAGAATTCTAAAAAGTAGCCATATGAGTGAAAAACTAATGAAACAGTATAAAATAAAGGAAAGAAACTTAAAATCTGATTTTAGAGATGGAATCAAGTCAATCTAACTGCAAAAATGAACTGAGAATGGTAAAAAACTTTAGAGGCCAGTCCTAGGCTACTAAAACCTAGTCTAAAACCCATTAGTCGGTTGGTTAAAGATAGCTAAATCTGTTTAAGCTGAGGAGTTGACATGGCGGATTGGAGTGCAAATTGAAGCACTAGAGTTGAAGTCTAGATTTTATGGCAGAGCCTGAGGTCGTGTAAGGACTTAGATGACAGAACAACAACCATGTCTAGAGTTGTTGAAGGAAGAGGAATACGCAGGCGAGATGAAATAAACGATTAAGATTTAGACAATATTTTCAAACCCGGTCTGGTGAAAGAACTAGCAAAGGCAGAGAGTTAGAGAGTTAGAGGTTCGATCGAGATTTAACAGAGATAAAATCGGAGTTCGACCGAGATAAAACTGGGAGTAATTAAATTAATATTATATAATATAAAAAACATAATTTTACCATATATTTTGACATTTATTATCTATATACTCAAAATAAATATAATACATATATAACTAAAACTAAATAATAAAGTAACTATATAATTAAATATTTATTATCTACAAGAAAATTTTCATTAATAAGTCTAATTAAGTAGCTAAATAGCTAAATTACATTTAATAAAAAAATAAATTCAATTAATTTAATTTAAGTAAATAAAAATATTCTGAAAAATATTTTGATTTATTTAATTTAGTCAATTTTAGATTTTTAATTGAATTTAATTATAAAGACATTTCTATTAGTATTATAATTAATATTACATATTATAATGACCCTAATTTTTATTATTTTTAATATTCTTATTTTATAATTTAATATATTTACTTTTTTATATTTATACATATAAAGTTAATATATATATATATATATATATATATATATATATATATATATATATATATATATATATAAACATACATACAATAAAATAAAGGGGAAAGATGAATGGCGAAAAAAAAAAAAAGTAGTTAATTGCACTCTCTTTTTTTTTAGCAATAAAACATTCACTTAGAAGCCCAATCAGGTTTATGTAACTTGTGTTTGTTCTAATGGTGTTTTATTTAAAAAAAAAAAATGTTACAAATGAAAAGTGAAATGTCCAGCCCAGTGTGCATGGAGAAGCAAGAAATAAAAGTTAGAATACCAAGCATCCCACATTGGAAATGTAAAGTAAAAAAAGAATGAAATATGTATGTTTAAGTGACTGAGAATGGACAAAAATGACGTAGTATGGGCTTCACATGTAAAGCAAGTATGGACCAGCAGGAAAGAGAAAGGTAAGGCACGCCGAACTGCGTCACTTTTAGACAAAAATGTCCACAAATATATATATATATTTTTAACTTTCTTCAATTTTACTGTTTTTAGTATATATTTAATATTTATGTGGTATATTTTTTATATATATTTGATATATATTGTATTTTTTTAAAAAATATTTTTAAATATATAGTATATGTAAAAAAATATATTTAGATACGTAATATTTTTAAAATTTTATTTCTAACAGTAAAATTATTTTTTTTTATTTTTTTAATATTTTTGAAAAAATCCTTAAAAAACAACTTTTTGATTATTTAAATTCAGAAAAATCGGTCGATTCGCTGGATACCTGGCCGGTTTATCGGGTTTAATCCCAATTTTTTGGAAGATGGGTATTTGGGATGAACAGGACTGACCAATTAATTGATTTTCTATTTGGGATGTTTCATTTGTTTATTTTATATTTTATATTTCCAATAAAAATTTGGACCTATATCAGAAAATAAACTTTAGAATACTGGTTATGATACCATGTTAATAAAGATAACAGAGAGCAAAAACAAACCATTGAGAGAATGAATTGTATATTATATTGTGTGTTTAGTGCAAAGGATGAACACAAATAAGGAATACAATAATCAAGGCTATAATTAAATCTAAGTATATACATTAACAACCATAAACCCATAAATAAATTAGATATATTCTATTAATTTTGTACAGGTGTTACATGCGTTTCACCATATTTTCAAACTTATAATTTTATATTAGTTATGAATATATATTATTTTTTCAAAATTTGTAATTACTAAATATAATGAATTAATAACTCAAGTACAAAATAAAAATAAACATAAAAACCCAATTGTATAAGTTCCCTCAGTTAAGATTAATTAGACATCAAGATTAAAAATCAAATAGAACGAGATTTTGATTTTTCACTTCATCCATTAGCTAAATACTCGATGATTAAGCAACTAATCTGTTGCATTTTTATTAGAAAAACAATGAAAATTCTTTGCTTGTGAATTTGATTAGCCCTAGCTTAAATATTTGCTAGTGAATTCAATTACATTCTCTCTTTCTCTACTCTCTTTTCCTCCTCTTTTTTTTTTTTTTTCCTAGTTACCAGATAGTCCTAATTAGGTTCCATGCTCACTGAACCTAATATATATCTCAAAAACCTGTAAATTTAAAAATTCATTAGATTTAAATACCCTGAACAAAATTTATCTACATATGTAAAAAATAAAAAAGTAAAAAGGATAAAAACCCACTCATACTAATTAAATTGATATTTTTTATTGTCCAAAGTGAATCATATTCTATTAATTTTATAGTCAATTAATGACTTATTTTGCATAATTCATACATAATTAAAAAGTAAATATAACTTAAGAGTAAACTTGATGGAGCAGGAGGCATGATTCTTGAATTGCAATTCCAATATACTTCTTCACCCTTTGCCAAATACTTGAATAAATGTGCCTTAAATTGAGGTCCATGAGCAATATACTTAACAAATTCACTGTGACAAGGTTTTTCCACTGATACAACTCGATGCAACAATGTTTAGTAATAACTTTATTTTTAAATACTGATTTGAATATTTCATCCCCATAATTAGAAGTAATTCGTCTTTCACATTGATCTAAAAATCGAATAATCCCAACCACTTGCTCTGGTGAAAGTGACTGTGCATCAACATTGATGACAGTTGCAAAGTTTGAAGGAGTTGGAATAACACCAGCAGGTACAAATAAAACAAATACAAAACGAAAGTTGCTAAACTTTGCCATTCTAGTTTAATGCAATTAGTAATATTATTTTAGGGTTTAATAATTGATTTGTGAATGTATTGAAGCACTAAAAAAGTACTTTTTTTTTTTATAAACATAACTTGTATGAAATTAACTTAATAGTTCTAGTTATATTCCACTTTCACGAGACCTAACATATAAGTCTTAAAAAGCTATAAATTCAAAATTTCAGATTTAGATACGATTAAACATATAAAAGAATGGAAATAGGAATGCGTATGGATAATTTTATATGAATTAATGATAAGAAATATAAATAAATTATAATGAGAAAGATAATCCAATATAAAATTGATAAGAAATCAATTTTATATTGATTTAGATCATTTTATATAATAAAATTCGACTTATTATATATTTGATATCTTGACTTAACTTTGATAGATATACTGAATAAAATTATATATATGTATGTAAAAAAAAAAAAAAAAAGCAGTAAAATGGATAAAAACTCACTCATACTAATTAAATTGATAATTTTTTATTGTCAAAGTGAAGCATATTATTTTAATTTTATGGTCAAAGTAATGACTTATTTTACATAATTAAAAAAGAAATTTAACTTAGAGTAAACTTGATGGAGCAGGTGGTAGGACTCTTGACTTGCAATTCCAATATATTTCTTCACCCTTTGCCAAATACTTCAATAAATGTGCTTTGAATTGGGGTCCATGAGCCATGTACCTAACAAATTCATCGTGACAAGGTTTTCCCATTGACACTAACTCAACGCAACAATGGTTAGTAATAGCTTCCTTTTTAAATATTGAATTGAAAATCTTATCCCCACAATCAGAAGCAATCTGTTTTCCACATTGATCTAGAAATCGAATAATTTCAACTATTTGATCTGGGGAAGGTGATTGTGCATCAATATTGATTGCAATTGCAAAATTTGAAGAAGTTAGAATTACACCGATACCTACAAAAATAACAAATACAAAACAAAAGTTGCTAAATTTTGCCATGATAGTTTAATGCAATTGCCAATTTATATTCTTTTAGGGTTTATCAACAAGTGCTTGAGAATGTATTTGATGTATTTGAATCACTTATTTTATAGGGAGTATCTATATATCGTTTCATAACTTTTAATAATCTGTTTTAATTGGTTTAGAATTTGTTTAAGTGATCATAAATATGTAACTGATAATAATAATGTTATGTTGTTGAATTAATATTTTACATCCTCATTTAAAAGTTGAATATTAATATTAATTTAATATAATTAATTATAAATTTCTCCTCCTTCTTCTTCCTTTCCTATAATGTAGCAGTTTCATATAAATAATACATTTAAAATTTGCCTAAATTATCATAAATATGTAATTTATATTAATTTCACTGTTACGATGTTCATTTATTAAGTTTTACGTTCTCATTTGTAGTTTGATAATTAATATGGATTTAATGTTATTATATGTATATATATATAAAATGCACACATATATGTATATTGTGTTTAATGATCTTAAATAATTCTAATTTCTAAAATAATATTTGTTAAAATTTTATTAATTAAAGTTTGATTCTTAAATTCAAACTATAAAAGGAGTATATACACATCAAGGAATAAAAAAATAAGAAATACAATAATCAAGGATATAATTAAGCCTAAATATATACATTAACAAGGATAAATTCGTATCCAATTTTTATAAGTTTCCTCAATTAAGATTAATTGGACGTCAAGATTAAATACTCAAATAGGACAAGCTAAATACTTGATAATTAAGCAACTAATCCTTTGCACTTTATTAGTAAAACTATGAAAATTCTTTGCTGGTGAATTTGAGGGTAAAAAAAAAAAAAAAAGAAAAAAATCACTAAATTTTACTTTTTTTTCAAATTCATCACTAAATAAAATTTTTCTTTAAATCATTTTCTTTTCACTAACATGTCACTTACCAAAAATTTTACGGAAAATATGACCTGCACAACCATGTAGGAGCCGCATTATCACTTCCAGCTAACTAAGCAAGCCACATTAATAAATTTTAGTAATTATATTAAAAAAATATCAAAATTTAGTGACTACATTAAAAAAAATCAAAATTTAATGATTTATTAGGTCATTTATATTTTTTGAATTTTTATTCTTTTAATTATTTTTTCATTTTAAAATATTCATTCAATTATTTTCACTACTATTCTATTAATTATTTTTTATTTTTCATCCAGATATTCTTTTAATTCTTTTAAGTAGAAATATTTTTTTTATTTTTATAAATTCAAACAATAAATTTTTCATAAATTAAATTTATAAATTCAAAACTATTGGTTTTTCATTGAAAATATTTTTTAATTTTTAAGTGAAAATGTTCTTCTAATTTAAATTTTAGAAAAAATGATTAGTTTGCACATTAAAATTTAAATAAGTTGTTCATTAATTTAAATATAAAATCTAATAGATTTTAAATCCTAATCATTAAGTTATTATTACCTTCTATGCAACAATTTATACAAATTTTTAATATCATGATAGTCATTAATATTTTAGAATAATATCTTCTAATTTACTGAGTTTAAATTATAATAATATTTTCACTTAAAAAATTAAAAAAATAATTTGAATAAAAAAAATCAATGATTTTGAATTTATAAATTGATTTTCAGAGAAAATTTAATGTTTGAATTTATAAAAATTAAATAAAATTTAAATTAAAAGAATATTTTCACTTAAAAAAATTAAAAGAATGGTTTGAATAAAAAAAATAAGTATTGATTTTAGATTCATAGATTATTTTTATGGAAAATTTATTATTTGAATTTATGAAAATTAAATAAAGTTTTAATTAGAAAAATATTTTCACTTAAAAAAATAAAAAATATTTTGATAAAGAATAAAAATAATTAAAAAATATTAGTGAAAATAATAAAAAAATATTTTGATAACAAATTAAAACAATATTTTGAAATGAAAAAAAACAAAAAAAATGAAAAGATAAAAAATATAAATGATAAAAAAACCACTAGACTTTGATATTTTTTCAATATGATCATTAAATTTTAATTTTTTTTTTTAATATAGTTACTAAAATTTAGCTGACGTGGCTTTTATGTTGCTTGTTTAGCTAGTAAGAGGTAATGACGTGATAGTACAAGTTGGATTTTCAGCAAGAATTCCGACATGTTACATGTCAATAAAAAATAATGATAATTTAAATATTCATTTGAAGAAAAAAATTTGGTGATCAATTTGAAAAAATCACTAAGTTAGTGATTTTTTTTTTAAGTATTTACCCATGAATTTGATTAGCCCTCGAACTTAAATATTTGCTAGTGAATCCAATTACATTCTCTCTCTACTCTTTTTTCCTTCTCTTTCTTTTATTTTCTCTCATTTTCTTTGATACCAAATAGTACTAATTAGGTTGGGTTAATTACAAATTTAGTATTTGAACTTTTTGAATTTTGCTATTTTGGTGTCTAAATAATTTTTTTGTTCAATCAAGTGTCTAAACTTTATAAAAGTGTATCGTTGTGGTGTCTATGGCTAGATTTTGGTCAACTGAGTGCCAAATCAGCATTGTGGAGCCCATTTTATAGACCACATCAGCAACCACATCATATATAAAACAAAAAACTTATTGAAAAGACTAAAATACCCTTAAGATAAAAACTCTCTTTTGTTCTATTCATCACCTGTTCTCTCCTTCATTTGTTACCTTCATTTTTCTTACTGTCTTGACCGTAAAAATTGAGGGTTTAGGGAATAAGATTTATTTCAGCGGAATTGGAGAAGAAATTTAAATTATCACCTCGCCATTGCCGAAGAGTTTATATAATTGTTGATTAATCATCAATTTTAGGTCACATTCGTTCCATTTTTACAAGTATGGTTATGGTTGGTTAATCATCAATTTTAGGTGCATCTAGTTAGTAAAAAAATGGTTTTCTTAAACTGTATTTTTTAAATTTTATAAAATGGGTATTTGGATTTTGTCTTGAGTAACATATTTTATTGTATTGTGCATAGGTATTCTTAAACTATATATTTTTTCTTATTTGCAGAATTGATGAGCAGGAGATTAGTATATTTTATGGTTATCAAATGGCCTGAGACTTTTGTATGAGAGGTGCATCTCAGCTTTCATGTACTGGGAAAAAAACATGACAAGGGAGAAATATTTGTGGAGCACAATATTCCTAGGGCTACAGATATAAGAGTCCAAGAAAATGAGTCTCGTGAGGGAAATAATGATAGACATATTGATTTTGATTTTACATTTAATCAGGATGCAAAACGAGCCTAATTCATTGAATGTAGAAGTTATAGAAAGTGTGGTAGTTGAGGGAAGAGAAAAAACTACTGTAGAAATAGTAAATAAGAGAAATTTGGAGAGCATCAATTATGATGCGGGAATTCAACCTTCATTAGGTAAAAAGATAAATGCTATACTTGGAAGTCTTAGTGCAAGGTTTGAAGGTGGTGGATCTAAAAGAGATCTTCCAGATGAGGTATTGGGCAGTATCTGAGAGGATCTATTAGGACAAGAAACAACAGTTGATGTAAATGATAGTCTTGAGCAAACATATGAAGAGTTGGGAAGTATTGATGACATTGAAGATCCTATAGTTGAGGGAAGTAACAAAGATGACCAAGTGGGAGATTTGACAAATACTGAAGTAGAAGATCTTTACGCAGAGGAAGACCCAGATCTCATTGACTGTGAGTGGCTTTCTGATGATGATGAAGAGCTACAAGAAGCCAAAGATGCTTTGAGAGAGTCCAAGAAAAGGAAAAAAAATAGTAGGGAGAGTAAGATAGAAGAACTAACAAATGTGCCTTCAAATAGATAGTCTTCAAAACCTGTTGATGAAGAAGGAATTGAAGATAAGATTGTTGAATCAGATGAGGATTGGAGTGTAGTTAGTACTGATGGATCTGATGTTGATCATGCAGTAAGAAGGAGAAGCAAATTTCCAGCTTATGATCCTCAAGATGAGAAGATAAATATTTTCTTGGGTTTGACTTTTAAATGAGATGCAGAGTTCAAAGAAGTAATTACTAGGTATTCCATCCAAGAAAGGAAGGAACTTAAGCTTAAAATGAATACATGTGGGCAAGTCAGAGTGAAGTGTGTGAAGAGCAATTGCCCTTTTTGCCTGTATGCATCTTGGGATAGAGCTAAAAACATATTCATGGTAAAGACTTTTATTGAAGAACACACATATGGTGTGTCATATAAAATAGAAGGGCGACAACTAAGTGGCTTGCAGAGAACTACTTGTGCAAATACAAGTCAATTGCTGCTATGAAATTAGTAGATTTAAAGAGGTTGGTGAATGAAGATCTAAATGTTTAAATCACATTCACATAAATGATGAGAGATAAAGTGTTGACAGTTTCAAAGCTTGAGGGTGTTGTGAAGGAAGAGTATGGAAAATTATGGGATTATTTGGGTAAAATAGAGAGGTTAAATCCTGGGAGAACAACTAAAATGGCAATTTATAGGCCTATACATGACCAACTACCTATATTTGAGAGATTATATATATCTTTTGATTGTTTGAGAAAGGGATTTCTTACTGGTTATAGAAAAGTCCTTGGGTTGGATGGTTGATTTCTTAAAGGGTTGGTTAAGGGAGCAATACTTGTAGCTATTAGCAGGGACGAGAATAATCAAATGTTCCTTGTGGCTTGGGCTGTTGTGACATTGGAAAATTATGTAAATTGGGAATGGTTTATTCAAATGATAAGTAAAGACTTGGAAATGGAGGATGGGGACGGTTGGACTGTTATTACATATTGACAAAAGGTATGACTTCCAAACAGCTATTGAAAATCTTTGTTATTGTATAATGAGTTCAAAACTTGACACTTACAAAATGTTATTGTACAATGTGATATGAGCATGGATTGTTAGATGTTGTTGGTACATTTTTGCCTAAGGCATAACATAAGTGTTGTACAAGGCACTTGCATGCAAATTGGAGGAAAAAGCACAAGGGGAAATCATTGTAGAAGCAATTTTGGTGTGTGCAACATCCACCAACATGCCAGATTTTAAAGCCAGCATGAAAGAGCCAAAAAAGTTGACACTAGAAGGATTTGAAGACATCTTGAATACACATCCAAGACATTGGTGTAGGGCTTAGTTTAATACAGAGCTAAAATGTGATATTATAGATAATAATCTCATAGAAGCTTTCAATGGTAAGATTGTTGATGCTAGAGAGAAAAATATATTGTCTATGTTAGAATATATGAGGAAGATGGTAATGATTAGATTGAGAACTAATAGAGATATGTGTGACAAATGGATAACAAATTTTGGACCTAGAATTAGGAAAAAAATTATATGATAGCTGTGTTGAGAGTACAAATTGTGACAACAAATTTAAAGTGGAGTATAAAGGTGACACTTATGTTGTTGATTTGAAGAACCAAACTTGTCCATGTAGGGGATGGCAATTAACAGGAATCTCATGCCATCATGCTATATGTATAATCCATCATTTGGAAAAAAATCCAGAGGATTTGGTTCATGATGTGTATAAGAAGGAAACATACAAAAAAATATATTCTTTTATGATGGGACCTATGAACAACAACAAGTTTTGGCATAAAAGGGATATAGATCCACCTCAGCCTCCTCCTAATAGAAGAATGCCTGGCAGACCAATAAAGAATAAAAAACTTGAGGAGTATAAGATTAGAAGTGGGACAAAACTATCAAGAAAAGAAAGAGTAATGACTTGTCAATCATGTTATGAGGTTGGATACGATGTGAAGACACGTAAAATGTTGAAAGAAAAAAATAAATCATAGACTTCTACAAGCATACATGAAATCCCATCAAGACCAACTAAATTCCAAACAGTAGGTGGTAAAAGGGGAGCACAAGAGGATGCATTGCCTATTCCACAACCAGATAATCATGTTCATTATGTCAACTCTATGTATGCTTGTCAATTATTATTTACGTTGATTATAATATCTTGTATATTTTTATTTCAGCAACAAGTATCAATTGCAACTGTAGATCCGTTACCTATAAGAAGTCCTCCAACAAGAAGTCATATACAAGAATCAGAATCCCCAGTAGTTACTTCACCTAAAGCATATAAAAGAAAAAGAGAGCCATGTTATGACATTGCAACTCAACCATGGAAGTTTGGAGTTAGAATTAAACATCCAATGGGTTATGGGGTCTACATTGACATGGCAACCAACACTATGATTCTAAATATAAGTGTCATCCAATGATGCTAAATTGCCATAAAATACTATAAGTTTTAATTCATCAAGTATTAATCTAATGTATCCTAATACAATTGGAGAAAGAGTTATACACATTGATGGCAATAGAAGAAGTGGAAATGAGCCTGAACTTGGCTTTATGACAAATAGGAAGCAACATTTCAAGAAATGGGGGAAATAGTTTATCACGGCCTCAAAGCTTGAGGTATTAAAATGCCACGAATTTTTATCACAACCTCACAGCATATATTGTATCTTTATGACAAGTATTTACAATGAGTATTTATTTTTTTCCTGTAGGCAAAAGGAAAGAAGAAAATAGAAGTCAAGGGTTCAACTTCTAATAAAAAAGGGAAGCAAGTACCAAATATTGAACCTAATTCTACCATCAATAAACTAAGGAGACAAAGTCATACAAGAGCAACTAAATCAAGAAATTCAAATCAAGCTACACAAGATACACCAGCTGAAGATATAAATGCCTTATCAACATAGGAGATTTTAATTATGTGTGGTGGCTATGATTTTGTTTTATATATTCAATGTTGTCATTTTGTAAAATATCCTTGTCATACCCCAACTCCAATGGTGCGATGATCATAGGTCAAGGGTAAGCTTAAGGCCACCATAAACCCGTAGAACCCTAATATCCTGAATCTCATACACATTTCATATTTACATCATATATGATTATCATTAAAACATTCATTTTCAAGATTCATGTAATCATAATTCATATCTTTATATTCATCATTTCATAATTTCCTCTTGTTCCTTACTGATCAAAAGATACATCCCACATCACTAAGGAACAAGGGCAACAAAAATCTAACAGTTCATACATCAAAATAATGTCATCCTCAATAACTAACTACGGAGCTCTAGAGTATACTCCTAATACATACAGTACCATAATATCATTCAATGAATATAGATATATATATCAAAATAATTACAATGGAGGCTTCTTGGAGGAATGAATCAAGAAGCTCGATCGTCTATATTAGCTCCCTCTCGAGCTACACTATCACCTGAAATCCACAGAAGAGGAGTGAGTTTTCAACTCAGTAAGATATGAACATGCAATATAAAAGATATATATATATATATATATATATATATATATATCAATCCAAAGGAAAAGTCAATCCAAAGAACATGGGTAAGAAGTTATCATATGGTTAGGCTTATAAGAACATAAGTGCTCACAATCGAATAGCACTGACAAAGCACATGATAGAACTGCAGAGTGCATCAATAGCCTTGCTACCTATCACAACAGAGCGCATCAGTAGTCCTTGCTACATTATC